>BMAV01013291.1:9783-31880 GCA_019973955.1 Trichonephila inaurata madagascariensis
CCAGTGGTGTAACGGAGAATGTTAGGAACCACCTGAAAGTCAGGGGGGGTTTTGCCTTTAATATTTTATAAATTCAGTAAATACGTATTTAACGTAAGTCAAGCCTCGAGCCCCTAGAATCCTTCCCCCCCCGTGATGCGGGGGTGTACATTACGACACTGAAATGTAGACACTTCAAGACGTTCTGTTCATTTGTTATAAATAGTCTCCCGACAATGCGCATTCAGTTGCTTTGTCTCAACGCTCCAGCAGCCCGCGCTTGATTGAAGACGAAACTTTCAATGACTGTGACATTATCAATAATTTGATAGATTATGAAGAGGGACAAGAAGAGCCGGATTCTTTGAGCGCGGATAAAAATATGCAGGGATCCAGCTCTCTAACAAATTGGAAAAGCATTTTCTTAAAATAGATACCAATTATGAAAGGAGTGTAAAATTCCAAAAAAGGGGCTTCAAAATCATGAGTAGCAATGAACTATGTATGTGCATTTTGAAAACTTATCCGTGTATACAATGAGAAACTATGTTTTTAAAATGTTTCCATGCTAAAATATTTAACTATATATTTTGTTATGGAAGTATTCCTACATAAATTACGTAAAAAATTGGCATATTTTATAAATGCGACTTTTTTTCTGCGGTCCCTATCCACCGCAGAAAAAAAATTTCTGTAGTATTTCCACGAATTAGCTTGTTTTATGTAAGAATTTATAAAAGTTTTGGATGTTGTCTTTGTGCGTTTATTTTTATGCGGTTCCTATCTACCGCACAAAAACAGGTTCAACTGTTTTCAAATTTGCCTCCCCGGGTAGGGGTCTGATTTGTCCGGTCGTAGAGCCGCCCCTGGAGGCATTGTGACTGCTGTGAGGAAACGGGATGAGATCTTGGAGCCCTAGTTCGTCTTTTTACGGGTGCAGTTGGCACTGATTTTATTTTAATGGATGACACCAATTCATTTGATCGATGAAATTCTGTAAAATGAGGTTATTCATTGAATGGATTGGTTAGTTAGATATCCAGACCTCATCTCTGTAGAACATGTCTGGGACACTCTGGGGAGGGCAATTGCATCACCCCTCTAAAAACCCACCCAAGGCTTGAAAACAGAGTTTCTGAACGAGTGGAATTAATTGCCACAGGAACTCATAAATTCCCTTATTTACAGTATAAATCATGGTGTTTATCTGAAAGAGGGGACCATACTCCTTATTAACCATTTTGTTTGTTATATTCTGTAACTGCTGTTTCATACCTTCCGACTTTGGTGAGTACTACGCATGATCATGCGTGTGCATTTAAACTATCGAATGGCCTTTTTACCTTACATCAGCCCAATATGCATACAAAATTTTATTAAAATCTGTCCAGTAGTTCTAGAGATAATCGACAAAATCTAAAAATTCTCTTGTTTTTGAACACCAGTTTAGTACCAAAAAGCCTTTGGAATACTCAAAAGCGGGGTACACAAAAGTACATTCTTCTGTGCGTCAAGTGGCCCTACAGCAGGTATTCAATGACTGCTATATAGCACCATAAAGTTTCAAATTAAAGTAAATTTCATCTAAAGAGATGATAGTTATTCATAGGTCCAAATGCATCGTTGAATAACTGCAGATCTTCATATTTTGCAGTTAGCTGTGTGGTCGATGGACGTAGAACACCTTAAATAGTGCACAACCCTCTATTATCAAGATGACGGACGGTGAGAAACAACTCCACACAGGAATACTACCTATTGCGTGGTCTAAAGATACAACAACCAAGGTTTGCGTTGTCTTGTATTTTGTCTCGTGTAGCCTGCTATTTTGCAGCTAGGGTTAGAAGGATAATCCATGACGATGGTATGAGTAATGTACGAGTATTTTATCATCAATAAAAAGATACTATTTATTTATATTCCATTAATTTTGAGACTATTAAGTAATGTGGTCATTTATAATCCGTGTGGAAAGATGTACAAAAAGATTCTGTTCATATTGGTTTCGTGTATTATGGAGATTAAGTTTATATATGACTTCGATAATTCCTTTTGTCCCTACAGATTTATTAATGCCTATCACAACGAGGTTTTATAAAGAAAAATATATAAGGTATGGTCTTATATGAATTTTTATTCTCAAAAACCCACTTGGGGTTTATTTTTCGCGTTTTTTTTTCATGACTAGCAAACTATATATATTTATTCATATATATATATAAAGCTCACTTGGTGTTATTTACAATATTTAAATAAAATTTGTATTGCTATTCACACATATTAAATATTAATCTAGTAACGTTATTTACTTATAGATAATAATCGCGTTAACATCATTATTTAATAATTGCAAAATGTATGTCTGTCTGGTAGACTATCTTAATTGAAATTTATTTTTAGAATCAAATTATTACGAGAATTATTATTTAATCTTTCAACATTCCTTGTGATAAAATTGTTTTAAGTTACTGTATATTTTAATTTTCTTACTATCAAACCCCTGAACCTATGTATGATTCAAATTAATTTTGACACTATATGTTTACTTTCTTCTCACAACTAGAAGTAATTAACTAACTACAAATCTTCTACAGAGTGCTACAGTTATTCACTGATACAGACTTTCTGTACAACTGTGATAATTAATTGACCATAAACTTTCCAAGCTGCGAATAATGTACCAGCATAACTCAATGTGTAAAAATATCAATTTTCTCTGTATTTCTTAACCGTTGATTTTAAATAACATAGCTAAGGTTCTTAGTTTTGGTATGCTCTACGTTGATAATTATTTGCATGAATTGGATCCAATGTTTGCGTAATAAGTTTTTCTATTGTAATTTACATTTCATACAAATATCGAAATTTCTTTCATGGTATTATTATACATATATATGCACAATAAAAATGTTCTTCCAAGATTCTAGTTATAAAAGGACTAGGTAACAATAAAGGGTTAAAGAACGCAAACCTTTGTTTCTTTCCTAGATACCAGAAAATGTTTTGTCTCCTTTTGAAACGACGTAAACAACCGATTATCTGATCACGTGAGGCAGAGGTGGTTAATGAACCTGTATTATAACGTGACAATAGACCATTTTGAATATCATTTTAGGGAGATATTTCGTTTGGTTTACATTTCTATATAAGCAGATGTTCGGATTTCCATGTGCGTATTGTTCAAAACAATACTTAACTTTGATATTTATTCTAATTTTGTCTATACTATCTACACAAATTTCTGAATTTGATAATAAAAGGAATTGTCTGTTTTGAAATGCGATCTGGTTCTAAGGCAAATATAATAAGGTTTATTTCCGTCACTTTAAATAACAATGATTATTTCTTGTAGAACTAAATTACTGAGAAAATGCAAAAACCTGACGTAATCATGAAAATTGTGCGTGTGAAATAAACTTATATAAAATTGCATATTATTAAATAAACAGGCTGTTATATATATATATATATATATATATATATATATATATATATATTTAAATGATTGGAATTTAAAAAGTAATCATGCGTATGTGTGGAGGGAGAAACATCCGAATGAGCCCTTTCTAAAAAAAATTATCATCAAAGTATATTAAAATGTGCGCGCGTATCATCATTTGACTACGTAAATTATTGAATAGAAATCCATGTGTCTCGCCAAAAGCGTGGATTGCTAATTAAGTTCTGGAGTCGCATGATCGGCTTATGTGAAGTTCCACTTTCGTACCATGAAATCGCCACTCGCAATAAATGTAGTATAAGTGGAATCTGCCATGATTTGAAGAAGGTTTGCCCATTTAAAACAACGCGCGAATGGGCATTGTCTTTTAAAAATACAGTTCTGAGGATACGCTATGGGAGGGATAGAACCTCGGGTTTTACAACTTCCCTAATGCTGCTTGTTGATCAGACTCCCATAGTTTGGTGTAGGAAGGATCATTCAGTAAAACCAATAGTGCCTCAGACTATAACGCTTGTAATTCGTCCAATAAGACGCAGAAAAAAACTCTCTGAATAAAGCGTTCACTTTGGTTGGATATGGTAATTACACGTCTATTGTTAGATTCCAGAGAGCAGCTGGACTAATTTAATAAGAGACTTGTTGTCCTTATACACTCATTGGCTATTTCGGCAAGCTCTTTGGGTAAAATCCTAGGAGAGCCCACACCATTGGCGACAAACCGAAATAAGCGCCAAGGCAGAACGAGAAGGCGCCAAGCGAAAACGACAATGGCGGCAAGTGAATATTGTGGGATAAGGTGGATGCGTAATGAAAATATATGTAAACAATATTGAAATTAAACATTTGAGATAAATAACATAAAAACAGCACTTATTTTCTTACTAGTGATCTTTTCCAAGTGGAGGGTGCAGCGAAGTAACAGATTTTAAAAATGTCCTTAAGGGGTCTCATCGCTAAGCTAATGATCGTGTGAGCACCGCCATATATATTCTCCTTTCAAATCCACCAAAACTGCACTCTTTCGTTTGTATATATATATATAATCCCATTCGCGCTTATTTCATTTAGGACATTCATATAACTCGAAGCAATCAATCCTTCCTTCATACACCATTCAATCAAATCTTTCTTACCTTTCACATTCAACAAAGTAAAAAATTCTAAGGTATATTCACTCACACACGCCGCCATACTTCCAGCCCGGTGTCCAATAACAAAATGAAATTCGAAATGCTCGCCGACAAAATACGAAAATTTCAGAAATAGTTAGGTTTACCTTATCTAGTGTATCAAAGTAGGGTTACCAAGATGGCGCAATTATCGCCAACCAAAATAATTCGCGTCAAGGGTGTGGGTTCTCCTAGGACTGAACCAGCTCTTTGTAGAAACGGAGGCTTCTGAGGAATAATGTGCAGAATAACTTGTTCTCGTAGCTCATTGCGTAGTATATGTAGATGAATCGTGGGGAAAGAGAAAATAGCCCACTTGCAGATGTGCTCCAATGTTCTATTCCCACTGTGCAATCTATTCCAGCTATGTGGCAGAGGTGTTTGTAATCTAGTAATAAAATCATATTGCGTGCCCACAGTTGGAAGGGTTTAGATTTAAAAGACTCTCCAAGATCCATCTCTTACAAGAAAGCATCAATGTTGTGACATATTATGCTATTTACGAGTAGCGATTCCCCAAAACGAGAGTCCATTCTAAGGTAAGCCGATTATGTGATCGTACACGAATTTTGTTAACCATTCGTATAACACTTTGAGTTTTGGGTGAAGCGTATTAACTTCGAATCAATAATTTGCAGTAATCAATTGAAGACAGATATATTTCAATGTATTTTAACATGTCTTTTGATGCGCAGCTAAATTCGAAGTTTAAACCGTGTTTTCGAAACTTTACTTGCATAATCGCTTTGTTGTTCTTATCATTTGTATATCGTATTTGCGATTATCGAAAAACAAGTTACAATGAAGGAAATTTTACTAGCATCTTGAGCATAAAAGAAAGTCTTCAGATTATGAAGTAGTTGCATTACAGTAATTACACTGCTGGCCATCGTAAATGCAACACCCTGAAGGAAGCATGCAAATAACATGAAATTTACAACATGCATTAGCGGAGGAGAGATATGCAAAGATTAGAATTTCAGCGCAGACACACATCACGCGTGCCTGTGGCGCCACCTCAAAGCGCTATTTAAGGCTAGGAGATTTTGACGATTTCAAGTTCAACAATTGTGTTTTTCTTGTGGTTTTTTCAAAAAACGATCAGTTATGTCTCGTAGAAAACAGCGATCAGCTTTTCATCAAGTATCCGAGTTCGACAGAGGAAGGATAGTGGCCTATCGAGATTGTAAATTATCTTTCAGGAAAATCGGTAGTCGTGTTGGACGAAACCAAACAACTGTAATGCGGATATATGACCGTTGGATTCAGGAAGGTACGATGGACCGACATGGTCAATCGCATCCACCTCAGTGCACCACTTCATGTAAGGACAGACAAATTGTGCGCATGCCAGTGACGGATTGCTCAGGCACATCACGAACCATAGCACTGCACATTGAGTCTGTAACGCATCATTCAGTGTCTGCGCGTACCATTCGACGCCGTTTACAGCAGAGTAGTCTGTCCGCAAGACGTCCATTGCTTGGTCTACACTTGACGCAAAACCACAGATGTCTCCACAATCACTGGTGCGATGAAAGAAGAATGTGGATGGCAGAATGGAATGAAGTTGTCTTTACTGACGAGTCACGCATCTGTCTGCAACACCACGATGGTTGGATTCGAGTCTGCAGACACCATGGAGAGAGGATTCTGAACAACTGCGTTATGCACCGCCACACTGGTCCTGCACCGGGTATTATGGTATGGGGTGGTATTGGATATCACTCTCGCACTCCTCTAGTACGCATTGGCGGTACTTTAAACAGCCAGCACTACATCTCCGAGGTGTTGGAGCCAGTTGTCCTTCCTTACCTTCAGGGCTTGGCCACAGCCATATTTCAACAGGATAATGCGCGACCACACGTGGCATGCATTTCCCAAAGGTTCTTCGTCAACCACCAGATTGAATTGCTTCCCTGGCCGGCTTGCTCTCCGGATCTTTCGCCGATAGAAAGCATGTGGTCCATGGTTGCTCAACGATTGACCCTGATTTCACCCCCAGCTGCCACACCAGATCAACTTTGGCAACATGTTGAAGCTGCTTGGTCTGCTGTACCCCAAGAACCCATCCAAAGTCTCTTTGAATCAATGCTGAGGCGTGTGGCAGCGGTGATCTCCAACAATGGTGGCTACTCTGGCTACTGATTCTGGCAGGAGCCACACTTCACAGAAATCTATAAACTTAATCATTTGATACTTGGTCAACATGTTATCTACAAAATAAATTTTGTTGTGCTATCTCCTGTCTTTCTTGGTGTTGCATTTACGGTGGCCACAGCAGTGTAACAAAGAAGGGGTTTATGAAACGTCAGAAAATGGGGTAAGGTATTAGTTTCAGAAAAAAGACCTTGAATATGTAAAAAGAATGCTCTCGTGATTGAAAATACAAGTATGAGGTCAGCACGCGGCCAAGGGAAAAAAACGGATTTGTTTTTAATATACAAAATAAAGAGATTACATTAAATCTTAAACATTGATTGAAACGTTGTAGATTACTTGTTATTAACAATTTTTTTTTCTTTTCTTGCACGAAAATAGTCGTTAAAAATAGAAAAGACATAATGAGAGTACTTTCTAATATATAATTAAAAATACCATCTCAACTTTTTTTACGTAGATTATATACAATAGTTCCAAAACGCAATTGAACTTTTCCTACTGCTTTTTTAGTCCTTTTGCCTATTTTTATAACCAGAATTATTATTCTGCATGTATTAGTCTTTTGTGTGTGTGGAATCAACGATTGGTTAAACCGGTGTTTAATCACTAAGGTGCGAGCCCACGATTCGGCTGTGAGTTCACGAACATAATCAATTGGTCATGATCATGGTGGCTACCTTACCTTTTGGGGGTGTTGTCCAGAAGAGACGGAAGCTTCTGAAAATACTTTGGATGAAAGACATAGAGGATGCTTTCGTCTTCTACTGAAGTTTCACTTTGGAGATGGAAGTTAATGAAATCTTTATAAGAGAACGTATCTCCCTGAGTGTAAGGAAAGAAAATTAAACTTATGCAGAATATGTATAAAACTTGACAGTTTTTATATTTTAAAAATAAAATTAAAAAAAAATTAATTAGTATTTAAATCATTTTGAATGACTGAATCCCATATGAATACTCATGCATTTTAAAAATTATTAGGCTGAAGTAACTTAACATTACATATTCATTTTTTCAAGCAATTGGCTAGTTCAAATTATCGTTATTTCGGTCTTAATCCATTCGTAGATAAAGTAACACTAGCTTATATAAAAATTTCAAAATGAATAAAAATGTATACGGGGTGTCTCGAAAGTCAACATCAAGCGGGCTCGGGATATCAGTTTAGAAAAAATAAAAACCATTCCGTAGTAAATGATGAAGTGATGACAAGGATCCTTTTGAAAATATGAAAAATTGACATCGTCAAACATCATTAGGTACTTAAACCGCATACAAGGTTTGAACTCTTGTTATATCACTCCAAAGGTTCCCTCTATAGTTATCTTTTCTTGGAATATTATCTTTGGTAATAATAAATTAGATTTATCATGGTTAAACTTGGTCATCCACCTTTATCTCCTACAGATTTAGGTCGATCAGATGACGAGGAAGAGTCCCCAGAGGTGAGGCCTTTACAATTAGAAAACATTTATATAACAATTTAAGGAATTGAACTTTCAAAATGTTTGCCTTCTACAGGAATGCAGGCTCTACATCTATTTAAAAATGATCGCTTGATGAGTCTTGAAAAATTTGTTTCTTCCACTGCTTCAGCATTTCCCTGGCATAGATCGGTTACATCTTCGATTGGCTTATAAAAAGAACTTAGGAGTCAAACATTTCGAAAACTTAATTCTTTAAAGTATTTCAAAAACTTTCTTTGTTTCAATTTAAAATTTAGAGCTTAGTTTGAGTTATATACTTGAGATTGAGTTTTTGGAAATAAAGTCATAATATATATAAAAAAAATCAATAATTGATAGAAAAGTAGCAAATGTTGCACAATTTTGGAATGTTAACTATATGGGTCATCTTTTGAAATAACTTGCCTTTTATGAAGCATGAAATTTAGATGATATTATTTTTTCAAATCGAGTTAAACTACGTTAATTTTAACTAAACCAACAAAAATTTTTTCATTTGTGACTGTGATTAATAGCATTGCTATGTAAGATCATGTCAGTGAAAAAATCACTGTAAAATTTTAGAATTCGTAGTCACAATACCTAATAATGTGATGGAAGGTGTTAAAAGAGCTGTTTTGAAAATAAATATGTGTTGCAAATAAAAAAATTAGCTTTCATTCTTATAGATTGAAAAGAACAATTATTATACCAACTGGGCTGGGTTTGTGCATGGGATATTTTTTTCTTTATGAAGATTCAAAATAGTCTAATTACGTTAATTGACATAATTTTCTCAAACTTTAAATTAAACATATAACGTTAATTTTGACTAAACCAGCAGAGTGTTTTGCTCAACTTGTGACTGTGATTAATAGCACAACTATGTGTAAGATCATGTTAGGGAAAAATTGCTATAAAATTGTTAAATCTGGGGTCACAGTACCTAAATACATGAGGGGGGGTGTCAGTTTCCAAATTTTAAAAAGTGGGCTGGTCATCATTTAACCAAGCTCCTGGGAATTTTATAAGTCGATATAACTTTACCTTTAAACCCGTGTCAGCTTGAAGTTGAGTTTCGGGACACCCTATATGTATAACCCATTTATTTTTTTATTCAGTCATCAACACATAACAAAGTTGTAACAAATCCTAAATTAAGCTTGGAACTTACATTAAGTTGACTATTCAATTTACTCAGAGGAATATCTATATCTTCATCTTCATCCGCCATTTCCACGCTGATCTGAAATTGAGATAATTCATTTATATGGCTGAATTAAACGGGGATTAAAGCTGAAGAGTATATATACATATATATATATATATATACATGCGATATATTTTAATACATATTTTTTCACGCTGATACTTCAAATGCATAATACATTCATGAACAATAGAATTAGCTCACGAAGAAAGGTACAAATTGAACTTTCAAAGCTATGTAAACAAGTAATATAAAAAATAATTAGTCAATTCCTACTTTGTTAGAAAAGCGTAATGGCGCCATTTATTGCAGCCAGTTGTAACTTCAACAGAAACAACGCGGAATAAATTTAAAATTAAAAAATAAAATTTAATTAATGAATTAATATTTGAAAAAGCCGTATTAACAGAAAGTGCCATTCACTACAAGTTTAAAAAAATGTATTTGAACTTGAATGGATGAGAAGGAAGTATTTTATTAACGATTGAAAATTTGAACAAGATATATATATATATATATATAGGGAGAGAGTGAACTAAAAGAGAGAAAGAATTAACTAAATATATTGAAATCCTTGTATGCAAAAATTTTGTGCTAATTTCCATAACCATACTCTGCAATCGATAAATGCGGCCTATATAAATCAACACACAGAGAAAGATCAATGAACAAGAATGTGACATGTCAACACCAGAAAGAATACGAAGCTATAAGAATGCCAAGTAGGCGTAGAAGAATGGATTTCTCGCAATCAAACGAGTTTTATAGGGGCCTCGTCATTAATGTGTTTGACCTGCCTTGTTTGAAATTTGATCTTTCTGAGTGTGCCATCGGAAGATGTTGTTAACAATGAAAAAAAATCATGGTACCCAATGTACCAGGTCTAAAAAAACAAGGATAGTGAGGCAGTGTGAACAGTTCCACTTTACAGGCAGCTTTTCATGAGGGGGTCTGTTAGTCTACAAAATATTTCTTAACGCCTCGTTGAAGCGAATCTCAATGAGCTGCTTTTTACGTGTGCCACTTACACCCTAAAATTAGCCACAGGTTGGTGATCTGTGATATTTAGTAATAATATCACTTAGGTTTCGGGACTGGAGGTCACCGAGTGTAGGTAGGGTGAGTGCCCTTAGTGAGCTGTTAATCTAATCCTCTAACCCACGCTATTGAGTAATAGTTATCTCATTGAAGGGTTCACAGCTCCTTTCTAATAGTGCAACGAGGAACTTTAACGTGGAACTTTTAACAACCCAGTGATATGAGGTTGAAATTCTATATTTCCATTTGCTCCAGTTACTAATCAGTATTACGGGTGCAATTTGCCAGCAGCATAACGCATGTTCACTCACGGCTCAAAAGTCTAACATGAGGTTCATATTCTTCCCCTGTCTGTTTGTTCCCCGGCCATTTTGCTAATGAGTTTCTATAAGATCAGCTAAATTTTACACCACTCTGTGCATAATTTAGAGGGAGATGTTCAATATTTGTGAATCAGTCTGTTTCAGGACAACATCAGATGTTCGGCATCGAACACCGATGTCGGACTGTGTTGTGATACTTATCCCAGCACAAAGCGTTTCGACGTGATTTGCGGGATAGCTGAACCATTTCATAATTGATTAATTAACTTATTTTTTGGATTAAAACTTTTATCATTATCTGTATCAAATTTCATATCAACCCGATTCTTTCTTCTTGGTGAGCTGCTTTCATTGTACATAAACATGCATTTGTTGATTATGTATCTGAAAAGAAAGTAAGACTTCAATGAGTTTTCACTTGTTGTCATATTTAAATGTTATGTACTGCAACTAGATTTACGGGTACTTTTGCACATCACACACTCACATATTATATTGGTAGTATAAATATCATAAAAATTATTAATAAATACGTATACTAAAGATCCTTGTTAAATAAGCTTAAATATTTCATATCAAATCTCTAAAACATAGTTACAAATAACTTAAAAGGATTTCGAAATTTAATTTTTTCTTGAAAGTGATATGGCTTTTTATCTACTGTAAAATCCGGCGTATAACGCGCACTTTTAACATAAAAAAATAAGATCGAACCTTACGGGTGCGCGTTATACGCCGGGTATACAAACGATAGCTTTGAAAATAACAAAAGAAACATTTAACATTTTTTTTTACCTCTACATGTATCTCTCTCGAAATACTGCTTATATAAAAGAAATGACTTGCCTTATGAACTAAAAGGGTTGTAGTTCAGGAAGAAAACTATTTTGTCAAAAATCTGGGATAATACCTCGAATAAATTACTTCAAAACACAAGAGAAATGTAAACTAATATTTCAGATTTCCTCGTAAAAAGAGGGGTGCGCGTTATACGGCGAATATACTTAAAAATTAAAAAACTAAACTTGATATAGGTGCGCGTTATACGTCGGATTTTACGGTACTTATAATGCATTTATTTTTAAATATTTTATTAAAGAAAAAAAAACCAAAATATATTTAATATTTTACTCATTCCCATACATTGTATAATAAGAAATCGATTTCTAGAATTTCTTGAGCTTGTTGCTGAAGTTTGTCGTCTTCAAGTTCAGAACCCATAGCGCGAGCAACTTCTATAATATAATCTACAGCATTTTGAGTCTTGTTTTCATTTAAAAAGTCGTGATCTTCTGGGTTTTCGAAAGGGAAGTATCCAGTTTCAAACTGAAATTAAAAGGAAAAAGAAAAGTAAAGAAAACTCGCTTATAATTATATACGCTAGAAATGGGACTTACCATTTTTTTTTTTTCATTTTGATATGCACGTCATATTTATTTTGTTAGGTAAATTAAAATAAAACGAGTAAGTGCTTCATAAAATCAGTTTTTTTAATTATATAATGTTTTATAATTATAAAAAGATACGGAAGTAATGGGATTAAATTGTATGTTACTTAACTTTGCATTTAGCAAGCAATTTAACCAAAAAAAGAAAAAAAAGAAGAAAAAAAAGCTTTCCTGTCAAAAATTAAAAAATTTAAAAGTTTTTGTTATTTTAAATAAAAAATATTTTTAAGTTATTTTTGTCCCTACGAAAAAGTTTTAAAATTTAAGATAATGGAAATTCTTCATTTTAAATATTAAATATAAATTAGTTATCAGTGACCAGAAATTAAAAATTTAGCTTATGATACAAGTTTAGATAATTTGTAATGAGATAAATATTATTGCACTTTGAATAGGCGGTCATACTGGAAAGGGGTTGGAGTTCATGTAAAACATTGATTTTCTCTAATATTGTATTAATATGACGAATCAGGTTTCTTTGAAATGGGGAAAATGTGATTTACAAAAGTTGCAAATTATAAATTTAAACCCATAGAATGATTATGAAAGGCAATAATTATTCTCGCACAGAAAGAAAAAAAAATGATTAACTTCCCTGAAACAATATGCAATTATGATAATTTCAAAGGCAAAAAATTAGTTCCGAAATTAGGTTGGACTTAGTTTTAACGGTGCGTTCTTTTAAAAATATTGTAAGAAGGCGAATCATATTTGGAAATATGAAATACGCTAAAATTAAATATCTCTTTATTTTAAAATAAGAAATAAAACACTTACATACATAACATAATATTTGTTATCTATTAAATCATTCTTGAAATCAATTTCGACAAAAATATCCAGATAAAGATCACGATTAGCTTTGGCGGCACGTTTTTGCCAGTCGAAGTCATCTTCGTTCCATTCACCGTCGCCAAGCATAGGCCATCCGCCGTATTTCTTCACCAAATCTTGCAATGACTTCAACCCATTTTCGTTTCTGGCATCTAAAATCCCATACTTGAATATTAGATATTTTATAATATATTTGTAATAAATCTCACCAAAATTGAATTAAATTCGGTATGATTAATAATCCTTCAAAAATGGATTATCGGCTATTGCCCTGAATAAGGGCTGAAAAAAAGTTAATAAATGACTGTATAAAAAGAAAGACACAAGCTTTTCGTAAAAAAAATCTTTCTTTTATCTCTGTAAGAATTCTTTACCCAAGAAAGGACTATAGAGTTGCAGGTCCTTGTAAGTTTGAACTATGACTCATAAATATGGAAAACAACACTTGCAATAGCAGTGATATTTGAAATTGTAAAGTCACCAAGTGAGAACTTTGATGATCACTTGAACTTAACGATTAGAATCCTGAACTCCATTACTGGTACCATTGAAGATCTGTCTTGTAGAGGGGCTTATGCACGATAAATCCGTCTTGACTCAAAGTTCTCCTGTTGACATGATGTGGTAAGAGGAGATACCTGCTAGGATTTGCAGCCCCGCTACCTCGATATCCCGGGATGCCGGTGTTTCTTCAAATCCCGAAATCACGAGATTAAAATAACTGATCCCGGGATTTAATTGTTGTCTAAATTGTATTTTAAATTTCTTTTCTCATTAACATTTTCTAAGAATTTATTTTTTAGATGGTTTAAATTTTTTTTATGAAATATGTACTGTAACGTCGTGAGTAGATAGCAAACAAGAAAATTTGTCACAGCCTCATTTTAAAACTAAAGCAGTATTTATTTGCTTCATAGGTTACTAAATATGAAGTAATAAAGTCCAATAAATATGCCAAGCCGGTGCAGTCAGTCTATCACTATCCCTATTCTCAATCCTTTTCCCGAAATGCACTCGCTCAACTCTCAACGCCACCGACGTTCATCCTCTCTTCTTTCTATCCGTTCCTCTCCAATCCCTTTTCTTTCAGGGCTCCTCTCCAGTTTTCTCCATCCAGGGCTCTCTCTAGTTCCCTAAAAAAACCCTTTTAAACACCAGAGGTGGGTCCACAACACGTCCCTTGTCTCTTCTCATTGGCAGGCCACAAAAGTCTGCCCTTGTCCCCGGGCCACATTCGTGTACCATTTGTGCGGCAAACACAAATACATTCCTGGTCCGTCTGGAAACTAAGGGCGCTATAATTCTTATCTAATTTCTGGACACCCTTATTCATCACACCACCTGGGTTCTATAATCCCATTCTCTCGACACCGGACGAGGCGACAGGATTCTTTCATACAAGCTTCGCCTATTGTCAATGGGGTCCCGGCTTTCTTTGATCATTATACTCCTAGATCGGATGTCGGCGTTTGCCTGAGGTCAGACAATAAACAATGACCTCACGGCCATGTGCACTCGTCACTCCACGTACACTTGTCACTCACACCTGTTCGGAGCCATAAAACTTAGAATGAATGGAGGGTGAGGTTCACCCCCATCGAAGACGTCACAGTACGTGGAATTTTTTTGTGCAATTATTTTTGTTTTGTATTGATAAATATATTGAAAAAAAAATATTTAGCGGAATAATTTTAAATCCTAAGTATTAGATGCATTTTAATTTTTTTGCATTTAATATTCAGTTTACTATGGACAAGCTTCATAGATAAGCGGCACCAGGTCAGAATCACGAGATGCATTGGCAAACAGTTATTTGCACTGCAACGCGCCGTACATTTATTGTGGACCTTTTTGAAAGACTTGAAGCTGCAAATACCATGGGATTGCTAACAGCTCATGCAACTGGATCTTTTGTTTCAAATGAAGTAACACTTGAAAATGATTCACATTCTGATTCAACAACTGAATCAATTTGTACAAAGAAAAACCGTTAAGGCTGTCTTTGGTAAAAGTACGAGAGCTTGAACTAAACTCGAAGCACATTTTAGGGCAGAAGAATGCCTCAATTTCAATGGAAATTTGCAATATTATAACTCATACCTCTGTTAACAATATAGTGTTTTTAAAAATTTCAAAATATTCCATGAATGCTTTCTTTTTCGTTTTAATAACGTGAAGGCATAGCCCATTTAACATAACGGTATAGGAGAAAAAACGCGAAATACATTTTATACCAGAAAAAATCAATGAACTCGATTAAAAATGGGAAGTATGATAAAAAATGCTGCTCTCTAAAGGACAATGAATCCAGAATTTCATGTAAAATGTGCATTTCTTTTATATCTGAAAAAATGTTCCAAATTTGGGTCCTATTCTTTAACATTAACCGAAAACAGCCTTAAGTGTAGCAGAAGAACTAGATAAAGTTACCACAAAGAGGTATATGCACCAGTACAGCCTATTAGATTTGAGACACACTGTCATCAAAAATTTAAAAATTGTCTCTTTTGGAAAATGGAGAAAGACGGGATGAATACCTGTAAAGAACATACTCCTTTTTAATGACGATAAAGCCTACTAATGTAGATTCTGAACGAGCATTTTTTTCGGCAGGACAATTTAAAATAAAAATAAGAAGTTTAAACTACGCGCGAGAAACGCTGGACGAGCTATGTTTTTTTAAAAGCTTATTTACCGAAACACAAGAAAATGTTTTTTTAAATTTTACTATATACTACTTTTTATTTATTTTCTATGATTAATCAAGTTTTGTGTTTTGATTTGTTTCAATAAATAATAATGTTAAAATAATTTTTTAATTGTGTTTTCAGTTTTATTATGTAATTTCAACTATGCTAATTTGTTAAGTATTTTTCATAAATACTCCAATCCTAATCCCGGGATCAGTTCGGGATTTAGATAGCGTAATCCCGGAATTGAAAATATAACACGGGATTGCAAACCCTAGTACCAGCTCAGATGTAGTCCTCCTCACTTGAGCGAGATTCAAAATTAAGAGGTTGATTGATTTATTGATTATTAACGTCGCACTGTTTAGCTACACGAGGGCTTTTGGTGACGGACCACGTAATTTTGAACCATGGTCAAGTGACGTGGACGACACCTGAGCTGGCACCCCCCTCTGCTAACTACCACACCACACCAACGGGAGGACGTTTCAGCTCTCGACAGATTTAACGTGTTTCGCTGCCCTACACGGCGGGTCTTTAGTGGTACTGGGCTCGAACTCGTGACAAGGCAAGCCACGGTCCGATACCTATACCACTCGGCTACCGCGGCCTCAAAATTAAGAGGACCGACGCCAATAGACCTCGAGTTGCCTTAGAGAGCCTTGTTAATCAAAAATCAAATCTGCATAAATAGTCTTACGTGCATCTGACTCCATCTCTCGTCCATTGGCAGCTCGTATCCCAGTCGTAGTCTAACGGGATCAAAATAATTGTCACGCGAGGGAAACATTTAATATATGGCCAAATTTAAGAGATAATAATTATTGATCCTGCATTCATAATAAATACAGATAATAAAAGTGCCAGTAGACGAGATTTCGAGGAGCTTCAGAATCAATTTTCATTGCCACTTAGCTTTTTTATTAGTTTTTGATGATGCCCTATCATGTAAAATTAAAGTTAACCCACGGAAGACACGGAATAGTAGCAAAGTCAAATTTACACCATGTAGCAGTTATTCTGTGCAAAATATTAAAAAAGGAATTCTTTGGTGCCTTAAGATGTTTTTTACAAATGAGTCAAATCTTGAGGTTGTCAATATATTGCTTTTTTTCAAAATACAAAACGTAATCTTGTTTTGAATTGATATATGTGGCGTCAGTTGGAGAATAAACTACTACTGACATCGATGCACAAAGCAAAGCAATATAGTTGTCGTTTCTTAAATAATATAATATAGCAATATAGTTGTTTTCTTTCTTTTCCTTTGGAGGACAATATTTTTCGTAATTGATCTACATCTGGATTAACTCTTATAAATTTCTAGCAAAATAGCAATATTTTTCATTCGAATAGTGCTGAACAGTAATACACCTTACACAAGTAACTTCATCTTAACTAAACCGATTGCTTACAATGCGCAAAACTGTTTCATTTGTTTGTGTTATCAATTTAATCCTGATATTAGCTGGACAATCTAAACATCGTTCATGCTATAAAATAAGATCTTTGCTCGAATGGCAATATTTTTGTGTTTTAAAATCAATACTCAGAAAAACAAATCTGTAATAATAGGTATTACTAATTGGAAAAGTACTTTATAGGTTTACCCCATAAATTATAATTTCATGTTATAATCAAATGACAATTATTAAAACGTATTGTTAATGTTTTATCTAAAATTCGAAATTTATAGAACAATGGATAAAAAGGAATGCAAAGAATAACTTGAATAGTTTAAAAATATTATTAAAACTTAGAATATATCAATTTACAAAAAATTAATAAAATAAAGTTCATTTGAAAGAGTAATCTAAGTTTTGGTCACATTTTGAATTACATATGGAACGATTTTCGTACGAAACGTTGCAGCTACATTTATGTGTGGCACATTTAGATTAACAGGAACAATTTGTGAAAAATGTCTGTCCCAACATATTGTTTTGTGGTTCGTTTTGTATGACAAAGTTTATTTAAAATAATAATCTCCTACATTAAAAATCTATCAAAGCAAACACTAAATTTAAATCTCACATATAATTGTTTTATTTTTTTAAAGTACTTTAAATTTTGAACTTTAACGATTCGAAGTACGTTAATGTACATATACAACCTCTGACAATAAAGTTCGGCGAATGAAGTCAGAACGGCCGATCTGGCAACACTGGCAAAACAAAACACTGCACATGCATGGTGGCAGGTGTTGACCATCTGCCCGCACCGTTGTTGATCCGTTGAGACTCATTTGTATTCCGTGTAAGACTGTTTTACAAAGTGCTTGTTTAGTACGTTGGTTCTTAACTAAGAACAGGAAAATGAACGAACAAAAGATCAATTTTAAGTTTTGTTTTAAGCTTGGTAAGATACCAAAGAAACTTATGCGATGCTGGTACGTGTTTATGAAGATCAAGCACTGTCTATAAAGTATGTACAAGTAGTTCGCCCGTTTTCGAAAAACAGGGGAAGTGTTTCTGACAGCCCCCGTAGCGAAAGACTGGCGACCTCCGTCAGTGACGAAAACATTGAAAAAGAGAGGAAATTAATCACTATAAATGGTCAATTAACTGAGGGCATGATAGCTTATGAACTACAGATTAACCGTAAATCCATGCGAAAAATCGTTACCTAGAATTTAGGGATGAGAAAAACGTGTTATTGATATTGACAATATTCCCAACATCCAACGAAACGTGACGAGGCTTTTTGAACTCCATCGCAAAGGAAGACTTCTTGCAAAGTTTCCAGGACATAGTATAGCAGATTTCAGTGGTGCATAGTTATGGGAGATAACTATTTCGAAGAACAGTAAGGCAGTGTTTCTCAAACTGTGGGGTGCGCCCTTAGGGGGGCAAGATAACCCTACAAGGGAGGCGAGAATATATCAAAAAGTCGAAAACAAAAGGTTATTTTAAGAAAATTATTAATTTACTGAAGGGAATAAAAAAATGCATTCTGACATAATAAATTATAATATAAACATTTACTCTCATATAATACACTTATAAAAGTATCAGTACTGCACAATGTGTTTCATAATTAATTTAACAGAACTCAGTTAAGAACAAGTTTAATAATTACCAGTAACCCTATATATATATATATATAGGCATGTCAAAAAATTATGTACAAATCTTAGTACTTGACAATTTGTACGGTTTATATAAGTAAAGTCGTATTGTAGCTTTACGTCAAAGTATATTATTATTGAACTCAATACATTCTTATTGTATGGAGGGGGGGGGGCGATGAAAATTATATATTATTGTAAATTGGGTCGCAAGCATAGAAAGTTTGAGAAGCACTGTAGTAAGGTAAATTTCGTTAATATTCCATCTATGTTAATTTTACAGGACTATTCATCAAATTTTATTATCAGAGGCTGTATTACTTACGTAAAGCGTTGAAAACTCTTATTTTTTAAATGATTCTGCTCTTCAATTGAACAAATCAAGTAATCTGCAGATTTACTAGGTAATATGTACCTTAATGGCTTTCCTATGTTATTGGTAACAGAAACATTGAATATTTTTTCGAAAAACAATCATCTTTAATCAGAGAAAATGGAACAATCCTCCTTTTTATAGACAACACTATATTTTTAAAACACATAATAAATGATGCTTACACAACTTTAGTTGAATAACGAGCAATATATCTCTTAATGCCTACACAGCGGTGATTTCGTTACATTATTTGTTTCTCCTCTCAGGATACTTTTTATTTATAAATGCCTATATATAGTAAGAAACATGCAATTTTAAATTTGCAGCTAATTACTTATTGTACTTCACAGAAGAATTTTTTGTTTCAAGACTGTGACACGCAGAAAAAGGGCAACTATGTTCATATCCTATAGTGAATAATAAATAAACTAATATGGGAAAGTTATTTACTTTTTTTAGCTCTTAACAATGAAGTTTTTAATGGGCAATATTTAGAAATTGCACTTGCATATATATACGTATATGCATTGCATGCATATATATGTATGCATATATGCATGCATCGAAATTCTATCACCAGAATCCAGAATTTATTATG
Source organism: Trichonephila inaurata madagascariensis (assembly GCA_019973955.1). Classification (NCBI taxonomy): domain Eukaryota; kingdom Metazoa; phylum Arthropoda; class Arachnida; order Araneae; family Nephilidae; genus Trichonephila; species Trichonephila inaurata. The sequence continues at coordinate 29,587 of BMAV01013291.1, forward strand.
AAGCGTTTTAATCGAATTTATTATCTCTTTGTTCAGTGTGAGACACCAACTAATAATTTACCTGAGTCATATTTGAATGATATCCAATGAAAGCTATAAGAATTGTTGTTTATTGTTTATCATATTGATTCTCAAATAAATTGAAGTTTTACGATTTATAAATGTATAGTAAAACTGTTAGTTAGCAAAACAAGTATGTGTCACGAATCCTATATATAGTTTTTTCATTCTTTTGTTTTATTAAAGCATCTAAAATTCAGTTCATGAATATCAATCTTCAGGGAAAATACATTTTATGTACATATATTATTCACATCTTTAGTTGCATTTCTGAATTGATTATTTTTTTGTTTGAAAAAAAAACAACTTTTGTTAGACTCATTCATAAGTGGTAAATATTACCTTTCATATGTATTTGTGACCTCGTTTTAAGTGTATTGACATGCAATGAAAGGGTAAAGAGATATGACGATTCGATTTTCTGCAATTGGTATACATTTATCTTTTAGTAAAATACAATTCCGTTGCTTATTTTTTTATCAGCTGTCGATGACCTTATTTAAGAAACCTACATATTCTATCTAGCACTAAACATAAAGTATCCCTGAATATAGAATAACATTTTTTACTACTAGTTTAGTTTTAATTATTTATTGATCAAACAGTGGGGCCGGTCGCTTTTTAAAGCTAAACTTGTTTTTATGTCTACCAGAAAAAGTATTTATCTTCTATAAAAAAATATATATATATATAGTAGGGGAAATCAATATGTGTTTTTATTTAATACGCACGAGATAAAAATAAGTCGAAAACTGTTACAGGTTTACAATGAAACAATTAAAGTGTGTAAATAGTAATTTAGCTGAATTAGATGGGATATTTATAATTATAAATGGGCAATTAAGATAAAATTATGAACTAAAAAAATGATAGATTCAAAATGAAATCTGTTTAAGTTAATAAATATTAAAAAAAGGATTGCGAACGGTTGAAAAGAAATCAATGAAAAATAGCTAATATACAGAATAAAACAGCAACAATTTAGTGAAAAATCTTAGAGTTTCAAGAAGCAAATTTTTGTTTCTAAGAAATGTAATCGCTTTTTTTTAAGAAGATTGTATAATTATGATTTATGCCCTCATGTAGTGTTGTGTTCGCAGAGTATTTAAGAAAGATTTAGGAAATTTTTGACCATTTTTATACAAATATGCACATTAAAAGGTAAAAAAAAAAAAAAAAAAATCGGTTTATCTTCAACGTCGCACATAACGTTGTGATCTACGACCAACAAATAAAAGGCCGGTATTTTTGTTTGTACAGTGTGCACAATACAGTACACGTGAGATATTACTGTAACAATTTGACAAAGATAATACAGTAATCTTAGAATGGTATAGCAGGAATCAAGTTTATAGAGAGAGTGCAATTTACCTTCGATATTTTCACAGAAATTAAAGAAGGGAAGCATAAATTGTTAATATTTGGCAAAGTGCGGATTTTCTTCACTCTTCTGAGTTCTTGAAGTCATAAAAATAGCCTGAATACAACCTTTCCAGAATTGGCCAAAGCCTTCAAAATTTAATGGAAAACAATCAAATGACGGCTGAGAGAGAGAGAGGTGAGTTTCTTCAGGAATTTCACTGTTAGCAGGGGCGGTTCTAGGGTCGGACAAATCGGACCCCTGCCCGGGGCGGCAAATTCTAAGGGTGGTATTTGGATCGAGTTTGAAATGTATATATATTTTTTTGTTACAAAAAAATTTGATACACTTTCTGAAATATTATTGAGTGTGAATTTGGTATTTCATTTGACTTATTTTACTTCCTTATTTTAAACACTTTATGTTTAAGGTTAGTTTTTTTTCTTATGTTGAAATTAAAGAGCTCGATGCGAGAGTATATGTTCAATCATGAAATTTGATAAGTTTACACCCCTTTCACTAGTAAATTTCTCCCCATCCCGGAGTATGGTCACAAAGGACAATAGGACAATCCTTTCAACCATACGACAGGACCTATCCTAACCACCTATCCAAAAGGGGACAGGAGCAATAAGAGTTTTTTGTAAATGGTCTCAGGAAATGTTTTATTTTAGTCTTAAGTGTAGAGAGAGAGAGAGAGAGTTACTATAAGTTAAAATAAACTTTTGTGATCCCCACTATCAGTAGACTCTTTTTAGAAAAAATTGGCATGCTGAAATGGGCAATTACTTCTCTTACACTATAAACTGATTTGAAATAATAATAGGTAATTATGTGTCCTTCATTTCGAATTGTTTTGTATTTGACATAAAAT
>BMAV01013291.1:34181-44560 GCA_019973955.1 Trichonephila inaurata madagascariensis
CGGGTGTGTTTAAATTTATTTAAATCATGATAAATAATCATGATTGCTCTTGACCGTCTTTCATCCTTGGCCCAGCTCGACCTGCTCAAGATTTTTAGAAAGATTTTAATCTTGTTATGCTAAAGAAGTATAACTTCTTACGTGCGTACATAAGTACACACACACATTTTTTTTTTTTTTTTTTTTTTGATAATTTGACAAAAAGTCTAATCAAAACTTAAATAATACGTTTCAAATGTGCGTGAATGTAATAAAGCACATGACTCAAAGACACTTTACCCTAACATTAAATAAATGATATTTGCCGGCAAAACGGTCATATTTTGTTCAAGTTATTGTAGTTTTTTTTCTACTTAAATGATAGACAAATAGGATGTTGAACTTTTTCTTGATTGTGTATTTTTTTTTACAGTACGCAGTATGTCTTGTGGTACACTTGTGGTATCCTACCTTTTTTGATGGACTTCTTAAGGTAGCAATTGAAAATCTTCTCTTCGATTCAAACGTTTCATATTCATCGCTTTTCTCAAATTTATATATATACCTCCGGTATCATGATTAAGGGGACATGGTACGATTTACGCAAAAAATTTTAATTTAAGGATTTATTTATTTATTTATTTTTACATCCTATGTGTGTATACTATGTAAAACTGAATATGTGCTTAAAATTCCATAAAAAGCTAGCCATTTAATTTTATAAAGAGAAACTTAAAATTTGTGAAGTGATTTTAAAATGCTCCTCCTCCTACAAAAATTTACGTACACGCATGAAATTTCATTTACAAGTATTTCAAACTATTCATAACAAAAGTTGGTATGGGTTTTGCGTTAACACGATTGATATTCATAAAATACTTCTTTTTACGAATGCTTATTGAAAATTCCTTAAAAAATGTACAAATTCTGAGCTCAATTATTTTTAAGAAAAATAAGTATTGTTTTGATCAAAAATGCATACCAACTTTTGTTACATGTACAATTAGCATTAGGTAAAAAAAAATCAAAGCATTAGGCATAATTGAAATAAAGCCTTAGCATTTTAAATGAAGACAAACTATTTATTATATCTTTCCGAGATAAGGCAGCTTAAAGTTTTGATTTACCATAGGGATGTGAATAAAAACGAACGTAAAAGCTATCCGAGTTCTACCTTTTTTTTTTTTAAGCTGCAAGCTTCCAAATTTTGAGAGGTTATAGAAAAGTGCATAAAGAATAATTTAGGCTAAAAAAAATTATATTTGATTTTTTAACCGATTTTTCTCAATTGAATCATACTGTCTCCCCGTAATATCAATTAATTCCTCAGATTCTTCCCTTCACTGATCAGTTTCTTTTTCTGAAATTTCAATTTCATCCAATAGAGGTCGCAGATATAGCCATTTCTTTTTATATATATATATATATATATATATATATATATATATATATATATATGAAAATGTAATAGTTTCTAATATTTATGATAAAAGAGAAGATTTTAATTTCAATATTATAAAAGTTTCTCATTGGGAGAGTAATGTACATGTTTCTTTATTCAGAAATATTGTTATTAATTATATACAACGTAATAAATTTCTTGTGTCAAAAAAATCAAACATTATAAATAACTATAAACATTTTACTAAATATTGCTTAAATCAGAAATACCCAATTAATTTTATTAATAGTTATATAAATAAAGCTATTCAAAATAGTTAGGATTAAAATTATGAGATTGATATAAGCTTATTATTATAAACAAATATTTTGTTATAGTTATCTCCATAATCTAATATTAAATTAGAAATTACTTACTGTTATTTTATTCATATGTACTCTGGTGTTATTATAGTTATGCTACAATATGCAACTCTTATTAATTTTTATTTCCATTCTTTTTAAACTTTTGTTAAGTGCTACATTTCTGCCATTCTTTTGATTTAAATCTGTATTAGGGTATAGAATCTGGCAACAAATTAATGTTTCCACTCAGATTTAGCGCGGGCTTTGCATTTGTAAGTGCAATTTTTAGGTAAGTTACCTCTATCTTGTAATGGATTTAGATATTTCTATCCATTATTTCCCATTGGTTTTTGCTCAGTGTTATTTACAAAAAAAAGGGGATGGTTGGCTGGCCAAAAAACATGTTCAACCCCACTTTTATATAAATTGTTTTTTATATAATAGCTGTCCTAAGTCAGTAATGTTCATAACACTGCAGCATCCATTTTATATTTATTATCTCAAATACTCTTTTTTCCTTCATTGTGTGATTTTCCTGCTGTCTATGTGTTTGTCGAATGTTATTGTTTGGATGTTATCTCTTGTTAGTAGAGAATTGGCCTATATATATATATATATATATATATATCTTCATGCTTTAGCACTGTAGGTTATAGTACTTGTTCACTTTTATTTTATTTTACTATACATATATATTCTGTTCATTTACATTTATACCATATAAACCATAATGAGTCGTTCAACACAACAATCAAAACCGCTAATTCAGCTCATGGGGGAAAATGTAGCCTGTTCATAGAAAATACTTCGGAACAAAAGTGGTCACACGGTGAACTCTATCACCCTAAGTTTTGTGGAAATTACAGGGAAGTTATAGATAAAAAAAAAGTCATTTTTTCAAATATTAGACTTACAAACTTAAAATATTGGAAACGTCTTTCTTCTGTTGCATAGATATCAATTAAAAATTGGTTTTGCTGAAATCAACTATCAGAAGGGAAGCGTGACAGATTTTAAAAACACTGTATTTTTGAACAATCACATTTACAAACTAGGAATTTAGAAAGGATGTCTCTTTAAATGAGTACAGATCCACTACAAAAATAATATTTGAAGAAATCCACTACAAAAGGTTACATGGTGTTTGATGATAAATGTACTTTTTTCCCCCTAGAAATTCCAAGTCCTATCCGTTTTTAAAAAGCGGAGAGTGCTATGAGAATATTTTTCAATACAGCGTAAATCTTAACGTTAGGACTTAAAATATAATAACTTAAAAAAAGATATATAGTCTTACAATGTCATGAAATACCTAGCGACGTGGGGGTGGGGTTAAGGTTAGTTGCTAATATTTATAGAAATAAAAAGTTTTATAAGTTTGGGAAAGTCATATGGCAGCTCGGAAATTCAACTCCAATTATATTTTGGAACCATTTAAGGCAGCGTTTCTCAAATAGTGGAGCGCATCCCCCGGTGGGAGCGCGATAACTCTACGAGGGGGGTGAGAGCATATCTAAAATAAAAGATTTAAAAAAAATTACTAGAATGAATTAAAACAAAATACTTTCAGACATAATAAAACATGCACTTTTACTCTGATATAATATATATTTATCATCTGGCGATATTACGTCATCAAAAATAAAAACTTCTTCAATACCTAATTAGTTATCTTTGATCGTATAACCAAGTGAAAAAAAAACTTTTATTTGATTTGCTGTAATCCCGTGATGAGAAAATTTTATTACGTTTTCCTTTTAAACCTAAAATACTACTCTTTCAGAGAAACCAAAACCTAGACCTAGAATCCAAGCAATTTAGGAAGATAAAAAATTTATCACTGTTATTATTTTTGACATACTGCACATTATAGCTGGAGACAGCAGAATATATTTGCTGTACATCTGTTTGACGTTCTAAGTTATTGGTACAGCTAATTATGACCCCTCTCTTATGTTTTTGTTTCTCATTTAGGGAAACTGTAAATAATGTATTTCTCTGTTGCTCTTTTTTCCATGTAAAGGAGTTTTATGATACTTGGAAAACCACAGAGAGCACTTTGAAGAATTAATTAGTCAAGATTTATTTTTATGAGTATTCTCTAACATGTAAAGCATAATAGAAAACGATTTACACAATTCTTTTAGCAGTACCATCCATATTATTGTATTGAATACACTTTTAACCCAGAAGTGGTCATGCGGAGCACACAGATCACGAAATCGTTAATTCCGGCAAAACTGTTTAATTGTTACCAAAGAAAAATTTAAAAGTCCTTGAAAGTAGGTAAGTATACTTTCTCTTAATTAAATTATTCACTGGAATCACAATTTGTATTCTGTACAAGAAAAAAATTTAAAAAAAAAAAAGGATTGGGGAGACTCAATCACCACGTGTGACCATTAAAGTTAGTATCGAGTATGTACCTGCTCCCGGGATAAACCATTTTGAAGTCTTCTCGTTTTAAATATTAAAAATTACACAATTATTCTTTATCCGAATTTATATTATTTTTCATTATTTATCATTAATTCTAAATGCTAATTGTGTGAAGCTTTAATTTGCAGTTCACTTAAAACTAATTATAATATGAGCATTCATTTTAAAATATCATTTTACATTTTCGTAAACATTATCGTGCATTTGGGTTTACACTCCTGACGATTTAGCTATTATATCAAGAATGTTTTAGTTTTTTAAAAAGTGAACTCGTGTGCGTAGTGCTGGTACTTTAGACAGTACACTTTTAATGTATCAGTGAGATGCACAAGGTATTTTATAACTAATTTATTAATACTAAATTAAGAGCATGTTTAATAAGTATTAGTGGCTTCCATGGGATTGTCTTGCAGAAGAAATTTTTTCAAAGGAAGGTTTATGATTAGAAATTGACATTCTGAGTAATTTTCAATATTTGGCTGAGATCTATATTTTGTCTTCAAAGCAGCCACCGCATTTTGCAATCTGTTCCAATTTAAAAATTTCAGAAAGAAAAATAAAATATATATTACTTAAAAGTAACATATAAAATTTAATATACTTATCTTATTAATTTGTACGGTTTATAATTAACATCGTATTGTAGCTTTAGCATCAAAGTGCATTTTTTATTGTATTCAATGCATTATTATTGTATAAGGGGGGCGATAAAAATTATGATTGAAATGTCAGTTGCCAGTATTGAAATTTTGAGACGCACTGATTTAAGACTTCTGCAAATTCCAGTTCATCGAACCATAATTTTTTCATTCCGGTTCAACTAAAAAAAATAACAATAATGTGTTCAGTTGCGGTTTTCGTACCAACAAAAAACGGTTTTCTGTTCAGTGCGAAATAAATATATTTATTTGATGTATATTCTTATTTTAAAAAAATTATCTATACTACTTCTTCCAATTAAATTAAACTGTCTTCTGCAAGTTTTGAGCCAAACTGAAACAGAAAAATACTCGTGAGCATTAAAACAGAAAATAGAGAAGCAATGTGCACATGTAATGATGATAATTATGTGGTTGACGTGAAATTAGAAAATATCGAGAATAACCGAAATAAATCCATATTTTTTTCGTTCAGTTCAAGTTTTAGTTTCGACCAAAATAACGTTTTTTTCCGGTATTCGGTTTTCTGTTCAGTTTCGTTTCGAAACCATGGAAAATTCAGTCCTCTTTTGTTGTTCCTAAAATGTTCTTTTTTACAAACTTTAAGTCATAAATCAGTGTATGAGAAATAATATTGATTCATTTTCCTTAACCCTGAAACATAATTTTCTCCTAGGGATTAGATAAATATGTTAAATGTGAAATAAATGTTTAAATTTTTTATTGAAGCAAAACTAAATCAAAATCAATAAATTATAAAGATTTGCGTAAATAAATGCATCCATATATCCATCAAATCTGAATGCACAGTTTTGAAGAATTTCATATAAAACAAATAGAGCATTAATTCGAAAAAAAATCAGTGATTTAATTAAAAATGTATGAAAAGTGGAATCCAAAATTATCTGAAAAATATTTTGAATGCATTTCTGAAAGCCGTTCTCTCTAGAAAAATATCTTTTTTACCAATTATAGTACAAAACGGAGGAATTTTTATTGATCAATTAACTCCACAAAGTGCTAATTTGCCAACAGACCTATTCTTCGTAGAAAAAAAGGTAATACAATTTCTGATAACTTCCTTAAAATTTGGAAAAAATGAAATGTCTGCGCATATAAGCATTTTTTTCTTAATACAACTTATCATTACTTCTTAAAAGTATGTCGATACACGTGAACAAAACTCTTGAATATTTATTTTCATCTTTTACATAAAAGTACGTTTTTCAATAGTTATTTGAAAGGTCATCAAAAGAATTTGTCGATGAGATAAGACTTAAGAAAATTTTAAAATGTAATTTACTTAAAATCCATAGCATTATTTTACAATTCCTGATGGTTAAAATGCATTATTTTGTCATGCTCTACGACAAACTATGCTGACATGAAAGTTTTTTTCTGATAGCATGAATTGAGAACTCAATTAGCATTTGCAAAAGTACATCTGCATATCCAAGAGATTAAAAATATATTATACATTTAAAATTTATTTTAAAATTGCATCCAATTCCCTGATTTAAATGAATAATTTAAATTTTATTAAAATGAGGTTTGTATGAAGCATTTTTATGAAGACTTAGAAACCTGAATAATACATTTATACCTGCTTCTAAGTATAAATACATGCTTTCCTTACATATTACACACTTGCCTTCTAAATGGAAAAATAAAATACGTTAAATCTTTCACTGCTTCAATTTTGTAAGCATGTTACAATGAAAAAACTGGAAAATATTTTCCGTAAAATTTTCTAATGATCCCTTACAGGACGCGACAAAAATATATAAACATTGAAACTATCTTTTACTAAAGGAGGAACAGACATATTTATCATAAAAATATCCATTTCAATATGTTTTGATGTATTTTTCATTGAATATATATATTCCTTTGAATGCTATATCAAAAACAACTTCAAGATGTAAACAAAGGGGGAACCAAAATCTAATATTTTGTGAAAGATCTCTTTTCAGAATTGTTCATATGCTCTTTGTTAAATTCAGTTTAGTTTCGTCATACAAGCTATTTAAATTTTTTCCTTTTATTTTTAATAAACGTTTCATCTGCTTACATATGTAGGAGATTTTGTGCTTGCATTTAGTATTTTAGTCCTTTCTGAAAAGCGTATGGAATGAAAATTTGAATGAAGTATAAAAAATTAGGCTTAATATATTTTATTTTATTTTTTAAAACTTCTTTATCCAATGAAAGATAAAAAAAAAGGTTACTGGCTCAGTTCTCTATAGCAATGTGAGATATGTAAAGAAATGTAAAAAGTTATATGCCTCTAAAAAGCATATTAAGGCCAATGGTAAATTTACAGCAACCGATAATGCAAGGCAAAATTTTTTCCGTTCATTAGAGCGTTAATTAAACTGATTTCCCAAACAATGATAACAGCGTTCATTACTATCTTATACCTCAGTTGTTTCAATCAAGTCATTTCTACCGGAAAAGTCTCAGCACATTAGATAACAACAGAAAGATTAACTCGATCTTGAGCATTAAATTGTACTAAACACAATATCGATACCATCGATTATTAAAACTCGATTACGTTCCTTAAATTCAATCGATGACTTCAAATATTTATCTGGAGACAGGTTTCTGGAAGAGAAAAATTTTAATTACTTTAGTGAAACTGGAAAATTTGATTGAAGTGAAATGAAGAGTTTCTTAGGCTCATAAACATTCACGCTCAACTCTAATTGTGTTTTCCATTTTGATAAATACCACACTTTAATGGCGCGTGAAAGGAAGTAATTAATGATACGGGAAAGAGCGCTAGATGACGCATGAAGACGAATCTCTAATGGAAAATAAAGTGCTTGGGTTAAATTTAGAATTGTGGTAAAAATTTTTTTTTTTAATTATAAAAATTTTCATGATTCAGTGTTAAGCTTTTTGCAAGCCGTAGTAGTAAAATTGATGAAACAGTTTTTTCTTCGAAATGAAATGTAGTTCCATGTAAAGTAATGATTTACCTAAATGTAAAAAGTTAATACGAATATTTTAACTTGTCGAGAAAAATGAATAGTTTTCCAAAATTATACTTTGCCAATCTTTTCCCCCCAAAATGATTTTTTTTAATTCATATTTTATTTTACTTTTAGATCTAAGCATAATGATTAACAAAATATGAAAATGGCAGAATTTTACTTTAATTTTCAATTTTAAAGTTTCCACACTATTTAGTATTTTATTATTGTGGAACAAAAAAAACCCCTAAATCTTTGCTTTTTATATAATAAATTCACTATTCATGCTGTGAAGAATGTTTCATTTACCACAAAAGAGTTTATCTCATACTTACAAGAAAAAAATTCATGTCCGTACCTCTTTTTCAAACTGTTAAGGAATTTGTGTGTTGTTTATATATATATATATATATATATATATATTCACACAAAATTTAAAACATGGTTTAATACTAAGTCTTACTTTGGAATGGGGATGGAGATAATATTGTCTTTTATGGACTATCTTTCCATTGAAATTTCTTCTCAAGCAACAAACTGCACATTGCTATGCCAATCCCTGTTCTTTATTGAATATTTCTAAGAATCTAAATTCTTGTCTTCAATGAAAAAATTCCTACATTCACCATAAAGAAATTCCCGGATGGAAAACATTCAGTATCATGGACAAACTACATCTTTAAAAAATCTAGCACTATTAATTTTACTATAAGAATGGAATATATGTGCAAATCAAAGATAGGAAAAAAATATATAGGTTTCTGTACAGCGTACGGGTAAACCGGTTGTGGCCAGCTGTTGGTAGTCTATACGGTGTACGGGAAAACCAGTTAAAAGGTTAAATTCTTAGAAATATATAGGACAATATAGAATGTATTTTATTAAGGAATTCTCATAAAAAGATATAAGCTCTATCGAGCATTTTTAAGGTATCCGACTACGTTCAGAACCGTGATTTTAAAAAAGCGCGTAAATGGATACTTTTCATGACATTGAGTGTCGCTTTGATTAAAATACATGTATAAAATTGTTTTAAGGATATTTTGACAAAAAAAATTATTTAAATACAATTTTTTGGTAAAAAATTAACTTGGAATAATCTTTTTTTCAAAATGTTCTCATTTGTGAAAATTGCTTCTATTATATAATAATATTTTGCCTGTATATAACTCAGACCTCTGTACAGAGGCTCAACTATGATTTTGGCATAGCCGTTTTTTTATTAATTCTTAGTCTTCCATACAAATTATCAATGTACAACGCATATAATTACTTAAGTCAATTACCATGAAAAGCATTCTAATCAATTAACAACTCTCCATATTTCACAGTTAATTATTTAAGACAACTCTCCCCAAAGCTCTTAAAGATGAAATATACCCAACATTATAACCAGATACTTTCCGTTTCCAAAACCTTTCTTCCATACATTTTCTCACACATCTTTCTTAAAAATTTGTGAAACAAATATTGGCACTTCTGCATAAACAAGATATTACTACACTTACTTTTTACTTTAACTCTGAAAAGGAAAATGTACTCACTTCTGCTGGAACTACTTACCTCCCATTTGTTTCCGCAGAAGATTGAAGCTTTCACATACTCTGTATTTGGAAAAATATAACATTCTCCAGTAAATAAGATGACTAAGTATCTCTAACTGTTGAAAGAGAAGTTCTTTTCAAACAAAATTATCACTTGTCTTTGCATTTATTGTATTATTATACTTCTGTATAATGTGCGTGTCAGGCAGTCATGTTTGTTTGTCATTGGTTTAAAATATATGAGAATAAAAATATGGAACAGTACGTTATTATTCTGTAGCGTTGCTCACTGAATCGCTACATTCGGCATGGAGAAAGAGTTTTACGTGACTATTATTGACTCAGTGTTATGTTTCATTTTATTTGATAAATAATTGCTTCAGGAAGAACTTGATTTTTATCTTGTTTCGAATGGATTAGTGCATAAATAACCATGAAAGAATAGCGTTATTCGTAGAAGCATTTAAAAGCAAAATATTTCAAGAATGAGTTTTGGAAGATAGACAGCCCTTTTAAACTTCAGAAAAGGGAATTGTATTTTTTTTAGTATGACTTAGAGTTATTTTTGAGAAACTATCCTTATTTCTAAATACCGTGTAATTATAATTTCTTCCATGAACAAAGCGTATGGAAATCTAAAGGAGATAAATTTTTTAGCCTTTATATGTTGTGAATTATAAATTTAAGTATGAGAGTCTTGAGGAATTTCTTTTTAAAAAAAGCAATTGTTCGAAGAATTTAATAATATATATATATATATATATATATATATATATACGTAGCCATGGTAACTTATCCTTATGTTAGCTGAGGTGGAGATCTTACTAATTGTAGGGCTCCTAATGGTTCGAAACACAGCATAGATGGAAAAGCTTTTAAATCGGGCACGAAAAAATTATATAGGTATTTAAACAAAAATTTACTTTTCTTATTAATTTAAATGTTAGAAATAAGAACTGATATGTAAACCAGACAAGCCTAATTTTAAGAATGATTGTTAACTTTCCTTAAAAGAGAAATAAACTCTCAAATTG
>BMAV01013293.1:0-106224 GCA_019973955.1 Trichonephila inaurata madagascariensis
CATGCACATTTCATAAGTAGTTGCCTTGAAAAACTATTTACATATTCATTAAAGTATTCTTTGATATTTGTTCTTTGAGAAAGTACCGTAAAATCCGGCGTACAACGCGCACTTTTAACACAAAAATAAGATCGAAATTTACGGGTGCGCGTTATACACCGGCTATAAAAATGATAGCTTTAAAAATAAAAAATAAAAATAAATAAATGCGCTTAAAAAAACTTAGACTTCTACAAAGATCGGAATACTGTTTATTTAAAGAAATGTCATACTTAATGAACTTAAAAAAAAAAGGGGGGTTGTTTTTCTTGAAATATACTATTTTTTCAAAATCCTGGGGTAATGCCTCGAATAAAAGGCTTTAACTCATAACAGCATTGTTAACGTACATTGCAGGTTCCCTTGTAAAAAAGGAGGTGCCCACTTTATACGTCGGATTTTACAGTAATTAAGTATCCTCAAAGATAGAGAGAAAAACTTGGTATGTTAAAAATTATTGTAATAATTATGATCAAACAAAAATGTTTTTAAAAATATAATGTTATCCGTACATACAAATTTAAAGCCAATTTGTTATTATACTGTTTTACTTTTTTCTTTAACAAGTACATCCTAATTAATGATGAATAATTAAAAGAATAATATTTTTTTTAAATAAAAATGGAAAGTATTCGAGTATCTGTGTGATTTGAGTATTTGAAACAACTAAGGGTTACGAAGGTTGCAAATAAGATTATCTTCCTTTTTTAGAAATTTTTTTATCGGTAATAACATTCTATTCTTCATTAAAACTAATTTTCTGTTCTCTATAATTATTACATAAAATTTAGTTTTGATGAAGATGAATTTATATTCCTTAATATATACACATTAAGTGTTTGGGAGTGGTTTTAAAAAAAAAAATTCTAACACTACTAGCAATCTAGAGACAAGTAACCTTATGCCATACAGAAATCCAAAATTAAAATACAATAATAATATATTATTATTACATTGTAGTACTACAGTATATACAATTATACAGTAATAATGCATATATGGAGCCCACAATACAAAAAGGTGCCCTGAAAAAACAACAAAAAGAAAAAGAAAATAAATAATACGTAAAAAATTAAAAATTATATGTATATATGTATATATATATAATAAAACTAGATCAAGTCTGTAATCTATTTAGAAGGTCTCTAGCCTCTTAGTATCTCGAGAAAATATTTTCTGAGAGGGCTCTGAGAAGACGGGGAGATGTTCCTCATTCATCAGTGCACCATTGTAACAAAATGGGCAGACAAGACTAAACTATTTAGAATCTATGAAGGTTTGGTGGAACATAAATGTCACACTCAAGAGTTTATCTTTTATTCTTTTTTTAGTTGTGACGGTTGTTTGGCCTTAAAAGGCGCATTGATTGTATGTTGTAAGGTATTCGCTCGTGAGTGATGCCTTACTTCTAAGTATCTTCTTGACCAAGCTTGTGGGAGTGAATAAAGAACCAGGCGTTGCCATGATCTTAAAATGTCTTTATTAAGATCTTAACTTAAACACTAACAATGGGAATATTTATATTTTAGTGGATCTGAGGTGAGAAAACACACAATCGCATTACCAAATAAGCGCGATCTTAACCACTATATTTAACTTTCCTTCTATTCCTAATCTTAATCTATACACAGTTCCTAATAGATACTAGAATTATCCTACTTTAATCTCTTGTTTAACCACAATCCTCTCAGATCCTATAAATATCTTTCGTTTATCTCGCGTGGAATAGTATCCACCTTGACTTGATCGCTCTGTCTCGGGTAGCTTCACACTCAAAATGACGGCTTCCTTCAGTTTACGCGTTTAAACTCAGACTAGCATAATCACTTCCCAATAGGTCCTCCGCTTACGTTAAACTTCTGCTATTTATCACGCTTCGCTTCTGGATTTGGTTGGAAAGAATTTGCCCTTTTCGGCCCCAAAGAACACGAGTAGTTTTTAGTGGATTAACATTATTTAAAACGGTACTCATTGTGCGATATCAAATGCCTAAGTAAGAGAAGAGATGGTAAACGAATACAAGAGATTATATTATTGGTTTAAAATAATTCCACTGAATCGTTACACTTAGGTTAATGAAAAGGATCTTGTAGTTTTGAATTTAGATCAGTTTGTGAGGACTGCACCTGAACTCGTTTCACTTTCAACGTATCTCATACAAACTTTCATGTGACATTTGATTTAGCATGTCGCTGCTCTTTTTTCTACATGACCAGGGGCGTAGCAACCGCCGTATCGATGATACGGGCCCCAAGCTAAGGGACCAACATGTGTACCATTTGATCACTTTCAAATAAGTTTTATTAACGTTACAATTCTTATTTATTTTCCAAAAGGGCCCCCAAAGAATCTTGATACAGGGCCCACTCAGGACCAGCTACGCCAGTGTACATGACGTTAATTCAGGGTACCAAGTATCAAACCTACGAATATTGATGGTTGGAGAACTCACGACGCTGATCACTGGGCTGTCGCAACTCTGCATTAGAATTCCATCTATTTTACTGCTATTTTGTATATTTCAGTATTTTTTCCTTCTATTTTGGTTCACTTTTTTTATCGTATAGCTCCATAAATACCCCTATCGGTGATTTTTGAACTAATTTTTTTTCCACGAAATTTTATTTCTTATGTTATTATTAGTCTCCAAACCTAATTGCATGCTATTACGATTGTTAGATGGAGCTACAGATGGCTCTGAACAGTGTAAGCTCTAATAAAAAAAAACACCCTGTCTTATGCCTATTTTGTTTCCTTTTAAGACAACATCTGCTATTAGGTATAGTGATTTAGATGCGAAAATTCTGACCTTGCAGTATTAATACAACAAAAAATGCTTCGTATTATACGTTACGTATGGCTGCCATTTTCGTTGTGAAATATTATGACATATCATGATGAAACTGCAATACTGTATGACATTATACAAGAAAATCCATGATTAAGCACAATATTTCTATGTACGAATATGACTCATGAATGTTAAATAAAAAGTAAAAGACAATTTGTTTTCTGTTGTATCAGTACAATTACTGTGAGCTCTCAAACAGAATGACTAATGTCGATCAAGCAGCACTTTTTTTTATTTATGCGGTTATTCTCAATAATTTAAAAAGAGAACCAATGTCAGATACCTAAATGCAGTTTAGCACCACAAAACAAACGCTTGATCGAATACTGCTTTTACGCCAGTTGTTGATGACTCGAGAAAATATTATTCTTTGATTTCAATACTCTTTTATTTTTCTTCGACACGCAGGATAAATGAAGCTATTTATAGTTATGAATTAATGAAGCCATTTACATGAAATAACTAAATATTTGAGCACACACTCCGTAAAGATGAAATATTATACAGTTCTTTCCTCAACGTAAAAACGCAACTACATTTAGAATATTCCAAACACTTACTTAACTAAAATTCTGTTGCCAGCTTCAAAGTGAATAAACAAACGCAAAGCAAATATTAAATAATATAAAACAGGAAATATTGAACTTCATAGGAGTGGTAAACACCAATAAAACCCCAGCCAATCAAAACAATAAAAAAATAAAGTTCTCAAATATTTTTGTTGCAAGAAGTTAGATTTTATCAATGAAAATTAGAATATTTCAGTTAAGATTTCTCTCAACAATACTGAAATAAAACCTTGATAAAAAGAAATCAGAGTTTCTGGCTTTATAAGTGGTTGAACAACTGGATAGCACTGTTTTAAGAAAAATTATTTGTTAAGGTATCCGACTACGTTCGGAACCATGATTTTAAAAAGGCGCATAAATGGATAATTTTCATGATATTTAGTGTCAGATTAAAATACATGTATAAAATGAATGGTTTTAAGGACATTTTGACAAAAAAAAATATTTAAATACAATATTTTGGCAAAAAATTAACTTAGAATAACCTTTTTCAAAATCTTCTCCTTTTATAAAAAATGCTTCTAAAATAATAATATTTTGTGTGTGTGTGTGTGTGCTTATATAAAGTAAAGACTTCTCCAGAGAGTCTGAACTAATTTTTTTTGAAAAATTTACATTATTTTCAGAGTTACAACCCATTAAAATACTTATCGGCGTTTTTTTTCTTAAAATTTCTCCCCTCTGTTGTAACAAAATGTGGATAAATCCACTTCTAAGTTATATATTTCAAAAATTCTAGTTCAGCCTCAGTACAGAGGTCTGAGCTATATACAGGCAAAATATTATTATAATAGAAGCATTTTTCATAAAAGGAGAATGCTTTGAAAATTGTTCATTCTATGTTCATTTTTTGTCAAAATATTGAACTTAAATAATTTTTTATTGTAATACTATTCTTAAAACAATTTTATACACGTTTTCTAATCTAAGTGACACTAAATATCATAAATATTATCCATTTATACGCTTTTGCAAAATCACGTTCCAAACGTAGTCGGATACCTTAAAGTAACAACTGATCGAAAGAGATTTGCGAACGACTTAACACAACGCAAGATGTTTAAGCAAATGAGTAAGCTTTCATACCCTGTTTTCGCCTTATCTGATTAGATTTGTTAGTTTTTTATATTTTTTTTATTCATGCTATTTGACATTCATGTCCTGTTTAGAACAAAACGGCTGTTGGTCGGCTCTGCTAGTGTCGTCATTTTCGAGGAAATACGTTAAGAGTCACGCGCACATTCGTCGCTTTTTCCGCTTTTGGAACTGAAACACTAAAATCATGGAAAGAAATATTCTGGATCAGTGGTCTTCAAACTGTGTTCCACGGAACCCTGGGGCTCTACTTAGCATACCCAGAGGCTCCATGAATCAAATAAGAAATTGAATTAAAATTGCAAAATAGATTCACATTCTGTACGTTTAACCACAAGTATCTAAAGCTCATCCCAGTCAATAAAACTGAAATTTTCATTCATACTTAATAACTATTTTGTGTAGTACCTTTTTAACTTTTTTATTATAATATAAGAAAAATTAAATTAAAACCTTTTCTCTGCTTTCTACATTGTGAAAATTTTATTGTTTATTATCCCGGATTCCACGGAATAATTTTATACTCGTTCGAAAAATGTTTTGCAAAATAAATCGTTTTATAATGGGAAATGCACGTTTATTTGAATTATGGGAAAAAACAGGTTATAATAAAGGAGAGGAAACAACTTATTGATTTATTAATATATTAGACGTTAAAATCTAAATTTATACAAGAACAGATTTTCTAAGTTTTAGGCAACAAAAATCAATACAAAATACACAGAATTTTTCTTACAGCTACAAACATTTCAATGCCATTCAAAACAATTTATTCAAGTGTAAAATATTTTTCAGCTTGAATAGCTACAAAAATGAAATATAAAAACAAATTAAACGCAGAATATTAAATGTGACAGCATATAATTTCAATAGACGTAGGCTTGAACAGTTTATGTATAAAAATGCAAGCGCATATACCACTTATTAAATATAATGCAAGGCATGTTGACGCTTAGAGCACAAATAATTGCTATTCGTAAGTTAAGGTATCCGACTACGTTCGAAACCGGGATTTTGAAAAAGCGTATAAATGGATAATATTTATGATATTTAGTGACTCTTAGATTAGAAAATGTATATAAAATTGTTTTAAGAATAGTATTACAACAAAAAATTATTTAAGTACAATATTTTGACAAAAAATGAACATAGAATGACAAATTTTCAAAATATTCTCTTTTCGTGAAAAATGCTTCTATTATAATAATATTTAGCCTGTATATAGCTCAGACCACTGTACAGAGGCTCAACTAGAATTTTTGAAATACATAACTTAGAAGTGGGTTTATCCATGCATTGCAACTACAGAGGGGTGAAATTTTAAGGAAAAAACGCCGATAATTATTTCAATGGGTTGTAACTCTGAAAATAATGTGAATTTTTCAAAAATTATAGTTGAGCCTCTGTACAGAGTTATGAGCTATATACAGGCAAAATATTATTATAATAGAAGCAATTTTCATGAAAGTAGAACATTTTGAAAAAAGTTTATTCTAAGTTAATTTTTAGCCGAAATATATTATATTTAAATAACTTTTTTTTTGTCAAAATGTCCTTAAAACAATTTTATACATGTATTCTAATCTAAGTGACACTAAATATCATGAAATTTTTCCATTTATGTGCATTTTAAAATCACGGTACCGAACGTATTCGGATACCTTAAATTAATTTTAGGTGAAAAATATTTTAATAAGAGAGAAATATAATATTTGTTTTGTAATGTCTTCACATAAAGTACCTATAACATGTTGATCTATTTTAAATTGTATTTTGAGATGTGTATTCTAATTGGGGGAAAAAAACTTTCCGAAAGTACCGCGTGTTACATAGTTCTAAGGCAGAGGTGGGCAGACTTTTCCAGGATACGGGCTACTTCTAATTTTTTCAAGGTGTTGCGGTCCCCCGACTGGCGTAGGTGTAATGAGCTAAAAGAAGGTATATAATACACAGTCGGATTTCTATTTTACGAATTTCTCTATTTAGTGAATTTTTTCCTGGAACTAAGAACCCCATTTTATGATTTTCTTCGTAAAATAGCGACCAAAGAGAGAAGTGCATTTTCTACTTAACGAAATTTTCTCTTATGTGACTCGAGTTCCCCCGTATTTTTAAAAAATATTTCCGGACCTTCGCATGACGAAATTATTTGAGTGAAACTGAAGGCGGTCAAAGGACCAGCGGCTGAATGATATCGTACCACGCTTCCACTCCACACGTTCAGGGTTCAAATCCCGTTCTGGGCCAGGTCGACTCAGCCTTTCATTCCTTCAGTGGGTCAATAAATGATTACCAGGCTTGCTTGGGAACCAAACACTGGGGGTTTGAGTCAGGCTAACCACCTGATCGGAAAATCTGATCATGAATCTTGGTGCATAAGATCACGAAAACTGAGATGGGCACAGTAGACATTGGTCATCATAGGCTGTTACGCCACTGAGTTGAGTTGAGTAAAGGCGGTCACCCCAAAATGTCTTGATAGTCCACCGGTCGATCCGATCGACTTAATGCCCTTTCCCCCAGTTCTAAGGGTTCTACGAGTTGAAAAAAGGTTGAAGATCATTGTTCTAAATTAAACTTTCGATTAAAATCCCACAACATTAACTCTTAAATGTGTGTGGGGGGATGCCTCCACTTTATTATAAATCCTTACCATATATATTTAATCGTCAAATGTAAAATTTTCATAAAAGAGGTTGAGTGATCCACTACGCTTGAAGACGAACTATTAAGGCGATGTGATGTTTTGTTTCTTTTCTTTTAACGTCACACTTTGAAGCT
Source organism: Trichonephila inaurata madagascariensis (assembly GCA_019973955.1). Classification (NCBI taxonomy): domain Eukaryota; kingdom Metazoa; phylum Arthropoda; class Arachnida; order Araneae; family Nephilidae; genus Trichonephila; species Trichonephila inaurata. Next base: position 7,336 of record BMAV01013293.1, read on the forward strand.
GCACGAAAGGGCTATAAACGACGGACCTCGTAATTTTGAACCACGGTCAAGCTTGATTGAAACTTGTTAAAATAATTAAATAATTATAAGTCCTAGCTTTAAGCGTTCGATTGTATTGAAAAATATTTTTATAGTCCTCACCTGTTGATTTGAAAAGGACATGACTTGGATTTTTAAAACTGAAATGTATTTATCTTTTACACCCCATATCCTCCCCCAAATAGATTTCTTCAAAATCCATTTTCAGTACATCTGTACTCCACAAAATAATCGTGCTTGCCAAATTTCAAATCTAACAATAAGTCTGAAGTTCAAAAAAACGGAATTTTTTTTAAAATCAATTTGCCTTGTAACTATTCTTAAGAGTCGACTTCAGTAAGATCCGTTCTTAGCGAATTTCAATTCAACAAAAGAAACATGTACACCCTACTTCATTATCGTAGGTCTTGCAGTTCGAAAACGGGGATTTTTTATTGGTGGATTTCTACTCCATTAAAGGAGCATGCCTGCCAAATTTCAAGTCTGAAGGTCTAATAGTTCAAAAGCGGGAACATATTTAACCATAACGCCCCTTAACCCCTCGTAACCCTTCCTTGAAGTCGATTTTCGAAAACCCGTTCTTAGTGGACCTCGATTCCATGAAAAAAAATATATCTGCCGAATTTCAAATCTGCCAGGCCTAATACTTCTGGAGATCTCGAGATAAATAGCTTTCTCCTGTATCTGTACATTACTTAGACGGTAACAGTTTTAATAAATGCAAATAGATAGAAAATTCGATAATAAAAGTTTGTTACTTTATAAAATATTTTCTATAATGGCCAGGACAAAAATCTGCAAAAAATGGAATTTATAAAATTATAATTGAAGAAATTTTTTAAAGGCAATTTTTTCAGATTTCTCAATACTTAGAGCTGACAGCTAACTGTATATATACTTCGTTCTTTTTATTGTAGAAGAAATTAGGAGAGTAGTTAAGAACATTTTTGAAGTCAGTGGTGTAACGTACACCCTCGCATCGCAGGGGGAGGGCAGGATTCTAGGGGGAGGCAAAACCTGAATGATACCATTATGTTATGGTTTTGCAATTCTTTGTAAAATCCATCTTAGGGCCCAAAATTTGACTTTGATTGGAGGGGGGCTTAATATTCCCCGGTACGCCACTAAAACAGTGGCGTTCACATATTTCTTATTTTGAATTTTAATTTCTAGATGAAATCATTAAACAGTTTAAATGTTAATTGAGAAGATGTTTGCCTGCATAGAAGAGATGTAGAGAGAGAGAGAGTTGGTATGTGTGGTTTTTTAAAACTAAATCTCCCAAACTATAAGATATGTGCGGTGCAGATTTTTTTTATTAATTGATTTCTAAAGCATGAGTCTCTTCTTTCTGAATATTATATTTGTGTTTTAGATTTAAATAATTTTTTTTCCTTGTTACAAGACCCATTTAAGTCAACATTGTATGGAAGTTTTCTTGATATTTGTTTTTTCTCTAATGAAGTGTTTCTCAAACTTTCAATATTTGCGACCCAATATTCAATCATCATTTTCATCACCCCCACCAAAACGATGACAATATATTGAATTGAATAATACTATACTTTGACCCTAAAGCTACAACACGACTTTAACCTCATTAGTGTCATCAGCTTTAAGTGACGCCTCACTCAGCCAAAGCGTTAATTGCGAAAGCCTTTCCGAAATCCGATTTTCTCTGTTACTGCTATCCATAAAATTATTCCATAGGATTTGGAATACAATAAAAGGACCTTTGCAGTGTTTGCGAAAGATTTAGGGGAGACCTGTGTACCTAGGGCCACCCCATTTTATTTGAATAATATTTAGTTCTAAGTTTTATAACTCAGTTGGGTGAGTGATAACACCAATTCCTACTTTGGCATTCATTTTGAAATTTTGCAAAAGAAAGCTGTAGCAAGTTATAAATGAAAAATAGTTTTACATGGTCTAAAGTAAAATTTTGCAGTTCATCTCTTTTTATTGTTGTACAAAGATAAGTCAAATATATATATTTTTTTTAATTCTGGTACATAATTTTGTTTGCAACTTTAAGTACTAAATTAGATTTTAAATAAATCCCCTCTCCATCTGGGTTTTTCTGCAGAAGACATTTTGTATGAAATTACCTAGTCTTGTACCTAGGGCCGTGGCCCTAGGTACAATTGCAATTAATATTCTTTGTTATTATTTTATTATAACAAGTTTTTATAATATAAGGAGAAAAGTGGCCCTTAATTATCTGAACCATTTTGATTTAGTCAAGTTTTTTACTATAATTGGATGTTATTTAAATGAGAGGAGTGTATATTTTCTGAAACTTTCAATATGCTAGATTTATAAAAAGTATCTTTGCTACCATTATTGTTATTATTCAGGATTATCATTTTGTTTACACAGACATAAGAATTCTCGAAGTAAATCCAACAGAGGTGGCCGAAAACCAGGGAGAGGTAGAATCTTGACTGACACTCCAGAAAAGGAAGAAATCAAAAATATCATGCTATTAAAATTGCCAAAGAAAAGAAAAAGAAAACTTGTAAAAAACTTGAGTTTGAAATTAAGGCAACTTCATACAAAGAATTATCAGATATTGAAGATTCTCATTCCTCTGATGATGCAAATTCTACAGGAGCTGATGTATGAAATACTTTTTTAAAAAAGGGGAGATTTTTGTTTAACAAAAAGAGAAGACAAAAAAACTGAACATTTTTATGTGGCAGAAATAATAGATGGTAAAGAACACTATAGTGTTAAATTTCTGAAGAATATTGCTCGTTCAAATAAGTTTCTTTATGACAAAGAAGAAACATTTTGACAACAGAAATATTGTGCTCAAATTACCCAAACCACAATCTGTTGGTGCTTCAGAGCAACAATGTATGCAGCTCACTTTTGTAACCAGTTTTTTAAATTATAATGTTGAATGAAAATATGTGTAATTCGTTAATAATTTGGCGCATTGCAAATTAGATAGTTGCATGATAAATCAGTATGTTAGCTAATATTGTTTTATTAAATTCATGTGTGTATGTTTGTTTTCTATTGATTACAGAGCGAAATCTAAGTTTTAGGGAAAGGCCCTAAGTACAACAGCTGCTGGCCCTAGGTACAATGATGTCATTGTACCTAGGGCCATTTTTGAATTTTTAAAAACCCTTTTATTTCACAGAATTTTTTTAAGTACTTACATTAACTCCTATTGCATGGTAGTTAGTATAATGATGAAAGCATATAAGTTTCACATTTTTTAAAGGGGCCAGTGGCTCTGTTTTTGTGCATTGAAAAAAAGTGGCCCTAGGTACACAGGTCTCCCCTACTTATTTCAGAGAAGGTTTTACTTATTTATTCCTTTTCATCCCACCCCCCTGCAATACATCACATATGCGCGCCTACGTGGAAGAAAACGGTGGCATTGCGGCGCGAATGGGTAACTTTTAATCAGCACAGTTATAGGGGATTAATTATAAACATTACAAATTGTCAAGATAAATGTTAATTTTTGTTTTTAATTTTATATATGACAAACCCATAGGGTCACTGGTATTTATTAAACTTGTTCTTAACTTAGTACTGTTAAATCAATTATAAAATACATTGTGCAGTACTGATACATTTAAAAATATTTTATCAGTGCAAATGTGTATTTTATTTTTAATCATGTGTCAGAATGTATTTTGTTTCAGTATTCATTTTTTACTGTATTTGCTTTCAGTAAATTAATAATTTTTCAAATAATCTTTTGTTTTCGACTTTTCAATATACTCGTGCTCCCCTCGTAGAGTTATCATTTCCCCTTAGGAGGCGCACCCCACAATTTGAGAAACGCTGCTCTATGCTAAACAACTTCTAGCTCGGGTTCATTTTTTAATAGCCGATTATGTATTTCAAATGCGATATAAATCAAAATACCTTATAAAAAGACATACTAAAATCATCCAAACTGTTTAATAATAACATAAAATTTAACTGTGTAGAAATTCAACACAGGCTTCTTCGGACTTCTACGAAAAGTTCCGCAATTATTTATCTCAGCATCAGTTTTTTCTTTTAGTTATGTACAATGTGTAATATCCGTCTTTGAAAACGCAAAGATTGATGTTTGAAAGAGAGAGAGAATCATTTAAAATATTTTATTGATGCAATATCTTAAGAATAACTTTAAATACTTCCTTCTTCGTGGCTTAACGGAGTCTTATTCCTTTTAAAAAAAGAGAAAAAAAAAACGCATTATATGACTACATTCTTCCAAATGATTTTATACAGCTCTTCACGGTAAGTGTGTCAGGAAATCCTTTTAGCCCGACCTACCTGATTCTACAACAAGAGCGGATTCAGAAAGTGTTCAGTCATTAGGAAAGTCGAAATGTATATAAAAGCGAAAAGTTCATTGGCGAAAAAAGAAATCGCGAAAGTAGTATTCTAAATCAAACGAGAGTGTGTTGTGTGTGTCAGTGGGTTACTGCGCATGACTCTTAATTTGTTTCGATGCGCGTGGCAGGTGTTACTTCTGAAATTTCTAGCAAAACTGAATGATTAATATAAAAACATCTGCTCCAGAATTGCACTCTCGTAGCAAAATTGAAAAGTAAAAGCGACATTTTAATAATCATAAGGTTTTATTCAGGAATTTCTTCTGGCATCTTGAGGTTGTTTCCTCTTTAAGTAGTGAAAATCACGAGGGGAAGTCGAAGGTTAGGGTTGAGTTCGACAGCCAACCATGGCCCAAATATTCATCTCGCTCGAGTTAGATTTCTGCTTAAGTAGTAACATCAGAGGTCAAAGATCTAAAACAAGGTTTGGGTAATTAGTAATCCAATTCTCGTACACCTTTTCGTTTTCAATTTGCTTGTTCATATTACAAAAACCGAAATTAGATTTTTTTTCGAATTATCTGAAGAAAGTCTATTATTCGTTTTACTTTTGATATGAGTCATAGATCTTTTCTTGGTTGAAAAATATGAATTTAAGTTTTTAGAATTAGTTTTTTTCAGAACAAAAGAAATAAGTATAAAAGTTCCAAAATTTTTAGAGAAAATAAGTTTTTATTAATTATTTATTGAAATCATATATATATTCGTAATTTTTACAAATACTAACAAATAGTTGCTTTATGAAAAAATATTTTTTTTCAATCTACAGTAAATTTTTATATTCTATTACGATATTTTGTTTATTTCCATAAAAACTTTATGTTGCTTTACGTAATCAGTTCGTCTAGCTGAAACTGACTCCTTATTCATCTTTTAAATGGTTATACACTGCTATATATATATGTATATATATTGTTTTAAACGTCCAATAACTACTTCATCTGACACTAACTGTGGCAACTTGTGCCACTGATTCAAACAGTTAAAAAAGATGTGATTAATTATTTAGTTGAGCATCGTGGCAACAATAATTTTTGTATCGATTTGTTTCTTTAATCGATCGCTTTTTATTACTATCGTCTGATTTTATATTTGTTATGCTAGTATGTATAGTAATTCTAAGTGTTATATGTTTTGGTTGTGAATAAAATGATGGGGAAAAATTTGTGAAATCTCTTTTTATATGGAATTGAACAACACGAACCTCGGACTAAGGAAATATATTAAATTAACAATGCAAACTCTTTCTTTTGTTAAAAAACATTCGAGATATTTCAAGCATTAGTTAAATAGAGATGTGTCTTAAAAAGTTAGTCGAGAAATGATATACATGATTAATACAAAATTTACGAAATAGAAGTGTTTATTAAAATGCAAGTAATATTTTGTTAGTATTATTCATTCTTTTATAGCATTACAAAAATTAAGGATCATTTTGTAAGATAAGGAATGAGATTTTGAGTATTTATAAATCTAAAATGCTGCATTTAGCATGTAATCATTTAAATATATTCATACACTTTGCAAATGCTAAACTGGTTATTGGGATTATTTTTATCATAAAAACTAATATAAAGTAAACGATTAGGTGATATTTTACTCCACTTGTTAAACGTTTCACTGCAAACATTTCACTTGTAGAGATATCTAAATGGAAATTCTAAAAAAAGCTAGCAAATAAGTGCATTCAACTCTGTTTCTGCTCATTTTCTTGTTTTCTTATGGAATATTTGGTTCTTTTTTCAAACTTTTTAACATTATCGATCAGATAAAATTATTCCATCACATGCACTTGTATATTCATAGAAATTACTAAATAGAAATTAATTTGGTGTATGACTCGTGTATGTGTTTCATTACACACACACATGCATGCATATACAGATAGATTGTACATAATTTTAAACATTTTATCATTCAAAAATATGAGAAATTCTTGCAGTGAAAAACTAAATCTAGTATGGAACACAGCATTTTAGATAGAACTGAATTTATATACAGTCCGTCAAAAAAGTATTGGGACACACTACCAGTTCATAGATTTTTATTGTAATATTTTACTTAAACATACAAATGAAACCAAAAAAAAGAAGTAAAAGTTATTTTGTTAAATACAAATAATAATAATTTGAACAAAACTCATACATTAATGCAATTATGGTTAAAATTGAAAATAAAAGAAATCGAGTTAAAAACAGGCTCAAAAAAGTATTGGGACACTTCCCAATGAATTAAGAAAAAAAATTCGAACTTAGAAATTAATATCTTAATCCGGTTTGTTAGAAATTTGGTGCTCATATAGTTTTTGCTGCAAATAATCTCACACATGTTCAATGGATTAAGGTTTGGACTTTGTGCAGGAGTTTTAATAACTTTAGGACAGTGGTAGAGGACCCATTACTTGCAAATATCTGCAGTATGTCACGGGTCATTATCTTGGTACAATTTAAAATATCCTGAGATTCCCAGCTTGCTTGCACTTTGCTTTAAATTTCGCTTGAGAATGTCAAGATAGACATATTTATTCATAATACCATCAATAAAATGTAAGTTCCCAAAACCAGAGCTTGCCATGCAGCCCCAGACAATTTGGTTACCCCTTCCATATTTGACAGTAGGTCGTAAATTTTTGACATGCATTGCTGTATTTGATTTCCACCAAACTTTTTGCTTGCCATCCGATCCGAAAATGTTATATTTGCTTTCAGCAACAGAAATTTTATTTTCCCTATATTCTGTTGGCTGACTTGCATACATTTTAGCAAATGCCAACCTAGCTTGTCTATTTGCTTTGCTGATAGGGCTTTCTTTGAGGTACTCTGCCATGATACTTATGTTTTCTTAAAACATTTCTGACAGTTTCAGGATTTACTGATTTTCCGAACCTACTTTTACATTGCAAAGTCATTTTTAATGCACTAGTTCTTGGATTAATGTGTACTTGTCTCACACCCACCCACAATCCACCTCTCTTTTTACGTTCATTAAATCTCCTTGAATGCCCTGATCTTTGCTTGTTTTCAACCCTGTTTGTTTTCCTGAACCTGTTAATGATGTTATAAACAGTAGACTTACTCAACTTCAATATTTTTTCTATACTGCGAATTGATTTCCCCTCTTTCCAAAGATTTTTTTACGAGATTTCGCACATCAACCGATATATCTTTGTTTCTCGCCATTTTTTCTATAAATAATCTTATCTGTTGAAACATTTGTGTTTAAACTTCTAGTCTAAAAAAGTAGAGTGGAATTAAATTCTATTGATGCGCTGTATATTTGTTAAATTTCTCATTTCAAAAGTGTTCCAATACTTTTTTGCCTCCAGTGTGCCTTTGAATTATATTTGAAAAGCTAGATCAAATTATAATTCTATAATACTAATAAAATTTTCCTTATATACTGTATAACAAATGTTAAAATATTACTTAATTCATTTTGTTTTTGTTTTAATGAGATAAATATCTTTATAAATGGCTTTACAGTTATGCATGCCAAGTGTCCCAATACTTTTTTGAGTGACTGTACATATGAGAGCGCTTTTATAATAAACAATCACTTAAATTACACTGTCTTCACATAGTGTCATGCTGATGTGAGCCTTTTCTCAGAATGATTTTGCATGTTTTTATTATTCATTGGGTAAAATTCATGTGACGGCATTGTCACACGATAACGGCAAACACGTGTTTTCATCCACTCAGTTCATACGCTTCGTTAATGCCAACTTTTACTTTTCGCAGAAACTTTCTTTTAAAAAGTGCGTATTTGTCAGTTATAATAACACACATAGGTAAACAAAATGCACTTGATTTAAAGGTATACACACAGTGCCCGATTACTCATTAGGCGGAGTAGGCAACTGCTTATGGGTCCGCGCTTTTTAGGGGCCCATAGGCAATTTCATGAGCTTTAGGAGTAGTGTAGCATGTAGTGTAATAAGATTATTAGGCTACAGGGCACCGAGAAATAGACTGCCTAGGGCAGGGACGATGGATCAGTGGCACGCGTGTCATTGATGGCACGTGACACAATATTTTGGGCTCACCACCGATCAAAATGGTTTGTGTTTTAAATCAAAATAACAAAGCTCAATATAAATTATTAGGAACAAACGCGAGTGATCGGTTGCAGTTTTCAGCGAGATTTTCTCAGTTCAAAGAATTATCGGAAATGCACTCAGTTTTTTTATGTAGCCTGATGTGACTTCATTTAATAAATGCAGCTTATCCCAATTCGATCGGTTGGAAATTGAAAAATTTGAAATGCAACTCTGCTTGATTTCCAGTCTTGTTCAATATGGATTCAAAAATTTGTTGAAATAAATTATAGTTTAAAAAAACTAAAAAACACGCTTTTACAGTTAATCGAACTAAGCTGTAACTTAATCTTTTAGTCGCCAGATGCGGGATGAGATCTGAAAATGTGAAATCGGTAATCCTGATTATCCTGATCTAGACAATGTGGAACAAATTATTAGATCATTGTACTGTCATCGGTCCTTAACAAATGAGCAAAATTTCGAATTAAAAAGACCTTTAAAGTGGGTAAAAATTGAGTTCAAAGATTCCATTACATACAAAGTGAAGTTTATGAAAGAGTATTAAAAAGGAGAAAGTTTGAATTGTGTGATTGAAACAGAAATATTAACAAGCAATATAAGTAAAAATGCGAGTAATGAAATTTTGGAAACATGCAATTCAATTCCAGACACATTTAACTGTTTGAAGAAGTTGGATCTCATGCTATTTTAACCATATTTTCATCTACCTACTCCTGCGAGTCATTATTATCAGATATTAATAACATTAACTAGCAAATGACTCCAATTCAGCATGCATACTGCTAAAAGTAACATTTTACAATCCTTTACAAGTTATTTTTCATCTAATCTGCAATAGCAGAAATTATACTAATGCTACTTTAATCTGAGTTGCACGTATAACTAAAACAGATTTACTACTATAAAGTACAAAATGTAGTTTTTCGAAGTAAATAAAGAGTTTCAAGTTGTTAGCATGTAGTTTTATAATTTTCCCAATAATCACAAGTCAAAATTATTTGACGGCACGTCTTATACCTCATTAAATATTTCTTCAGAAAAATGGCCGGTTGATCTATAAAGGTTTGGCACCCCTGGCCTAGGGGTCCCTATGTCGTTTAATCCGACATTGTACACACATAATATATGAATTTCTGAAGTGATAACTTCTATTGGCGCGTTTTGCTGGAGAGTGAACTGGAATGAACATTACGCTCGGGTATGTAACACTCATTCGGCTTTTTTCGTCTTTAGTCGGACATACACACCCCTAAAAAGGAAAGGACATCTCGACATCTTTGGGGACTGGAGTCTGGGCAGACTCCTCCACACCATATCTTGATCTGAAGGGGCATTGCGATGTGTACTTGGTTTGGGAGGTTGAAAGGTGTGGCCACTACGAGGAGGAACCAATGGCGAGCAAGCAGGCTCCAGCGGTTAAAAACAGGATGATTCCTATTGGTTTGTGAGCTTTTGAACTTAGAAAAAGAAATTGCCTAATCGGTATAGAAAGAAAAAATTAAACTATTGAAATAAGAGTGACTTTAAAATTAAAAGAAGGGAATTGAAAAATTAAATAAATTAATCAAGAACCGCTTCCATTAACATTAGTGCTTGTTCTTTGAAATCTTTGGTTTTCTTAAGAGAGGGGAGAATTTGTTTTAGTTTAGGGAATTGTTTAAAAATATTTGCTACTATTTTAAAAAGAGCTATTATATCTTGGAAATCAGAAGTATTATTTTCATTAGGGGGGTAACTTGGGGAGAGCTTTGTCGTTCCGATTTATTATTGGTATCAGTAGTGACATGGGAATCATTATTTTTTTCGGAGATTCCAGAAACAATGTTTGCGAAGGAAATTCCTTCTGCAACGTTGTTGCTGGTGAATTTATTGTTATTTCTATTAAGCATGTGGGCACCTTTTTTGGGCTTAGGGAAATTAGGGCATTTTGTGTAGCAGGCAGTATGCCCGTACACGTGAAAATTTATGCAGTAGGGGTTTTCCTGTCTTTCCTTTATTTCACAGTCTTTCGTTAAGTAAAAATGAAAAGAGGACGTCCCCCTCCACTCTGAAACGCGGTAGTTTGTCCCCCACCCATACGTAGTAAAGTAAAGTTCCTAGCTTCGATATAAGTGGGTTCCTCTCCCCCACCTCATTCTTCGGAAATGCGAATTCTTTCTAATCCTAGTTGAAGCATGAAAATGAAAGGTTATATTTTTAACAAATAGGTTTAGAGAGAAAGAGAAATCCTACACTAAAATTAAACATAAAATGTAGAAAAAAGACACATTTTTATAGAACTAAGCAAATAGTATTATTATCATTAGCAATATTGAAATGATCGCAAGAATAAAAATCTATTTTTGTAAGCGAATCGGAATAGCAATGAACAAATAGTTCTATTAATTACATTACTTAAATAAACTTTGAGTCTAAAAAGAAAATTAAAACAATTAAAAATTTAAAATAACAAAATTAAGTAACAGGCATTAAGAAAAAGTTACATTGAATAATTTAAATACAAGAAAACAAAATATAATTAAGAAGACTTTTTCTTGCAGCAGCACCGGATATATTTGTACAAAACTGCCATACAATGACAAAAGAGCTAGTATAAGCCAAAGATTATGATATAAATTTTCTGATTAAACCCTTTTTTAAAGGTTTTGACCTAGATTTCTCTTTTCCCCTGTCTTACTATCCCTTTGCTTAAATTAATTCATGGATAGAATTAAATATTGTTAAATTACAACCAAAATTCATAAAGCCTGATCGAATCTTCTGAACAAATTTCCAATGATTTTAAGTGTGAATTTTAAAGTAGATTTTTCAAAACACAAATCAAAACCTTTAGTTGATTTTTTAAAATCAAAATTCAATTTAATTATGTCAAATGATCCAAATGAAGTATGAGGGAGTACGGAACAAAGCTTGACGGAGATTTTTTGATAGATATTTAAATAAAATTTTGAATCTAAAGGATTTATATAACCTATTTCAGCTACCATAAAGCAATTGTTTCCTTCTTAGAATACAATTAATTCCCAAGTATCATTATTTATTTCGCACAAAAATATTACTTTATGAGTACAGACACATGAATAAATAATTTTATAGGACATTACTAACATCCTCTTGTTTTTTATTCACCTAACTAATCCCTGAAAAATAACATTATGAAATTTGAAGTTATCACTTCTACCGCGTGTGGTCATAAGCACACACACTTTATATATATATTATTTTGAAATATTTTATGGAGAATCTTAAAACTTGAACATCTTTACCCAATTATCATTTTTTTTTAAGTCTTGGAAGTGGAACATCAAGGACAAGACTAATGTCAGTTTTAAATTCAATGGAGAACACGTGATTTCATTTGTCATGCGACTTTCCTGAATTTAGCCCATTGCTTCTCGTACAAATTGGTGTCAAAATATTAAAATTCATTAGGATTCAAAAGTGATAGCAATCTTAATTTTCCAGCATCAGTTAAATGTTATAAGGCATTTTTTTAATCAAGAACAGTAGCGTATTTAACGTAACAATTAGCTAATCGTCTGTGGAAAAAAAAAAGTTCATTTTTCACTAAATTCAATTCTTGTCGCTACTATCTGGTAACCTTGAAGAACTCGAACGGAATATTGAAAGTAAACATAAACGCGCGTTCATAGCACCATTATAAAAATAGCCAATTTCTTGGATGGAAAGTTATAGAGCGGAAGTGATAGCAGGAAACAGATAACTTTTATCACATATTTTATGACTCAATGTTCTTGAGTTCACTTCAGAGCAAATATTGATCAAACAAAACAAGCAAATCGTAATAGCTCAGAAATCAATTAGACACGATTGGCACCTTTGTTGGCAGAAAAATGCCATAAACCCATTTTTATTATCTAATTTCAGTTAAGTTTTCTGAATACAATGATGACCTTATTGAATACATATATCGTTGTATAAGGATGAATATTCGAATTAAAATCGAAGAAAAATGGATGAATGTATTTGTTTTAAGTATGAATAACAGTTCTGATGTTTGGTATGTATTTCTCTCACATGTCGTGATGGAATAGTATATACCGTATAATCCGTGGTATATCCACTCACACATTATTTTTTCTAGACAAAAAAATAAGAGGATTTCATACATAAATTTTAGATTTCTTCGTAAAAAAAAAGGTGCACTTCATACAGCAAATATACCTAAAACTAAAAAGTGCAATTTGAAAGTATAGATGCGCGTTATATCCCGGAAAGTGGATTTATCATTCGCCTCAAGTATAAAACTAATACCACATTAAAAAAAATGCAGAATTTTATTCAAAGAAATATTTAAATCTCAAGCTAAGTGATAACATCCAGCGTTCCAGTTTCCCTTTAAAAATAGTAATAAAAATAAACTTGAAGAGATTTATATTGTAACATTCTTTTTTTCTCATTAAAACATCAATTAAATCGAAGATACTTGCCAAAAAAATCTTCTTGAATCGTAATATTTGTATGTTAAACGCGTTTCAGGATGACATTTATGAATGTCGCAAAAGTGAAATATGATGCAGGAAAATTCATGCAATGCATTTTAAAATTAGTAGACGTTTTTCAGTGAATTTTCAACAGTGTTTCAAGAGAACGTGAAATTCAGGATCAGCTCATTTAAGTAAAGAAATATCTATGATAAGTATTTTCTTTTAATAATTGAAATTTGTTTTTGTGACATTTTTTAATCAAAGTGCAAAAAAATTTTATGCTAGTTTAAAAATTATCTCAAAAAATATTTACAAATGTGATAAATTAAGATTTATTTCTGTCTGTAGCAATCATGCCGCCGTAGTAGCTGGGTATCTCTATCTATGAGCTCATAGCCAGTAATATATTGGTACTATATTGGTAGTATATGGGTAATACTGCGTGATTGGGACCCATAATTCTGCAATAAGAATATAACATTTTCTAGACCTAGACCTAGTAACAGGCATTCTGTCTTGACCGGACGTACTAAACACGTACCGATTATGAGCAAGACCTTGAACTGCGTTTATTGTGGCATTATTGGCTGATGTGATAAAGCAGGATTGTTTACTGGAGCATCGACTCTCTAATTATTTATTCTTTAATCAATCCCTTCTGTAAAAATGTTAAAAAAGAATAGAAAAAAAAAAAGACTTGTGCTTTTCTTAAGGTATCCGACTACGTTCGGAACCGTGATTTTATAAAAGCGTATAAATGGATAATATTTATGATATTTAGTGTCACTTAGATTAGAAAATGTTTATAAAATTGTTTTAAGAATATTATTACTATAAAAAATTATTTAAGTACAATATTTTGACAAAAAATGAACATAGAATGACCCATTTTCAAAATATTCTCCTTTTGTGAAAAATGCTTCTATTATAATAATATTTTGCCTGTATATAGCTCAGACCTCTGTACAGAGGCTCAACTAGAATTTTTGAAATATATAACTTAGAAGCGGGTTTATCCATGTTTTACGACAACAGAGAGGAGAAATTTTAAGAAATAAAACGCTGATAATTATTTCAATGGGTCGTAACTCTGAAAATCATGTGAATTTTTCAAAACTCATAGTTGAGCCTCTGTACAGAGGTCTGAGCTATATACAGGCAAAATATTATTATAATAGAAGCATTTTTCACAAAAGGAGAACATTTTGAAAAAAGGTTATTCTATGTTAATTTTTTCTCGAAATATTGTATTTAAATAGTTTTTTTTTGTCATAATGACCTTAAAACAATTTTATATATGTATTCTAATTTAAGTGACACTAAATATCATGAAAATTATCTATTTATGCGCTTTTTTAAGTTAGAAAGTTAGGAAAAATCATTTCTTTAAACTGACTCCAACTACGATAATTTTAACTAAACTAGCAAAGCTTTTTCATCGAGTTGTGATTGTGATTAGGGTATCCAACTACTTGAAATAATTTTTTTAAAAAAAATGGAGATGTGGGGATTTTTTTTTTTTTTGTGATTTTTAGATTTATTTAGAGTATTTTAAGGAAAAATCGTAAAATTGGACAAATTCTCAATTTTTTAAATTTTAATGTGTTACTTTGTTATTCATGTTTGAAATGACCTTCAGGGTACTAGATATTTTGCTTTTACAAAAACTAGAGCAACTCTAACTTTGAGACTATATGAAATTGCTTAAAAAAACAGTGATTATATTCACATAAAGGACTGTAAATTTTGAAATAAAACAGTGATTGATAAATCTGAAGGTCAAAACACTTCTACTGTTATACAAAACATTCACAATAAATTTCAGCAAATTGTTTTCAAAACTTTTTGAGCAATCACTGTCAACGTTTGAGTTTTTCGGAAAAAACAAAAACATTTCGAGTAAAACGCATTTTAAAGTTTGACATCTTGTGTACAGTTACGGCATCTTCTGTTACTAAAACACTTGTAGTTTTTGTTCTAGTGAATGGAAAATCAAAAACTTGGTATTTTTATTAAGCTAATAAGATGGTCTATAAAACAAAATCATGAAAAAATTTTGTCAATTTTTGAAAAAAATCATGATTTTAGGGTAGTCGGATACTTTAATATCACGGTTGTGTGAGATCACGTTAGTGAAAAACCCCTGTAAGGTTGTGAAATTTGTGGTGTCAGTATTTATTGATGTGATTAGAGGGTGTTACAATTTTCCACATTTTCAAAAATATGTTAGTCAATATATCAATTAATCGAGTGATATGGAATTATTCTTCCCATAACCCCCTTTCAACCTAAGCCCACTTGACATTGAGTTTCGGGACACCCTGTACATAATATTACACTTGCATGAAAGCATGATTAAACTAAAAGAAAAATCTTAATTAAATTTAAGTAAAATTTTGATAAAAATTAATTCTAAATCTTATTAAATGCGCAGAGACATAGCACAATTTTTTTTTATTTAGATAAGTATGATAAAAAAATTTTTTTGATGAAGATAGTGAGACTTATATAGGAAAATTTAACCGCTTATGCAAGAGTCTGAATCCATGAAAATACCTTCTGCAAGTTTTATTTATATTATAAATATCTGCAAAATGTATGCGCGTCTGATGAAATTTTATTTGATTTTTCGGGTAAAAATCTAAAATTGTACAGAAATTTTTGAATTTTTTGAAAATTACTTTTGGTTTAGGCTTATTAGTATTCCTTTTCTGATAAATATTCTTTTAAGACATTCGTGCGTAAATTGTTTAAGAACTCTTATACCATATACATTTTAGATCATTTTAATTATTTTTCCTGGTTATTTAGTATTAATTAAACGTATTTTGTCTCGAAATTTTATGAAATAAACTATTTGTCGTGTTGTTTGAAATTGAGCAAAGCAACAGCACGCTTAAATTGGTGCATGTGTCATTCTTATGTATAGCTTAAGATTCTTTTGTGGGGAGCTAAAAGTTATAATTATACATAACTTGGAGAAAAAAATGAGAACTTAATTTTGTTTCACATGGATATAAAATTTAAGAGGCATGTCTATATTTTAAACTGAGTAATAATCATTTAAATAATTTATTACAAAGTATTATATAAAAAGTTTAGTATTAAGATTTGTAAAAAAATCTACATTTCAAAAACTTTTTTCATCTAGATGTTATTATATTCCTAAAACAAATTTATCGTATTTTTAAGATAACTAAAGTTTTTTTTAATAAAAAAAATAAAGATTGCATGAATTAAGCGTTCCTTTAACATTTAAAGTTTATTTTTTATCATAATAAAGCTAGGGAGCTAACTTTTCAAAATTATTGATTAATACAGTGGATCCCAAACTTTTTAACCATAGATCCCTTTTTATAATCAAAACTTGCTCGCGGCCCCTTGTTTATAATCAAAACCTACCCACGGACCCCTTTTTAAAGTGAAAACTTGCCCATGGACCCCAAGTGAAAAGGCTACATAAATGTATAGTATAAAAATTACAAATTAAAAAAAAAAACATTTGTTGAAGAATTATTTATAGAGATTATAACTTTCGCTTAAAATAAAATTAAAATAATTAATGAGTTGAATGAACTTGATGAGATTTTATGAGTGTATTTATGTCCGGCTCAATGTTTGTGAGCAACAACCTCAAATTCCCACGAGCACTAATTTCTAGTCGTTTTTTTTCTGTTGTTTGTGATGAGGTTTAAAACGGCACTGAATCTACGTTCTATCAAATAGGAAGACGGTAAAGCAATCAACAACTTCTGTATAATAACCCATAATGCAGGATATAAAATTGGGATCTGTTTTTTTGTAACTAGAATTTGTGGTATCCTTGCCCAAACATTGGTTTTAGTCAGTGCTTCTCAAACTTTCAATATTTGTGACCCAATTTTCAATCATAATTTTCATCGCGCCCCCCTCCATAAAATAGCAATGTGTTGATTTAAAAAATAACGTACTAAAAGTTTCATGCTAAAGCTACAATATGAGAATTTAATTATATAAACCATACAAATTATTAAGATAAGTATTAAATTTGGTGTATAATTTTGTATATGAACAAGCACATGGGAGTCACTAATAATTATTAATCTTGTTCTTCACTTAGATTGAAATTAATAATCGAATACATTAAGCAGTGAAGATGCATTTATAAGTATATTATATCAATGTAAATGTGTATTTTACTTTTTTATTATGTCAGAATGTATTTTGTTTTGTTTCCTTTCAGTAAATTTGCAATTTTTCAAATCTTTTATAATTGACTTTTTGATATGCTCGCGCCCCCTTGTAAGGTTATCACGCCCCCCAAGGGGGCGCGCCCCACAGTTTGAGAAACGCTGGTTTAAGTCCTTCATTTGCGGATATTTCAATATGTTCCTATATTAGCATGGATTTATGTGTGTTTAGGATTTGAGTGTGTTGACGCGCAAGAGGGTTCAACACAAAGTCGGGAATATCCAAGTGAATTATTATTTTTTTAAATTTCCATAAAAATAAAAATGGATAAAATATTTTTTATATAATATTAAACTTTGCACGGATCCCCTGACATTGTTCAGGGAGCCCTAAACTAAATTTAATTTTTCACGGACTCCCTGAACAATATCGGATACTCCTGGGGGTCCACCGTGACTATTTTGGGAACCACGTATGCAAAAAGAACAATTATAGAAATTCTACAAACTAAATCTTGATTTGACATAATTTTGTTTACAAGAAAAAAAGATTTTCACCTTTTAATATAGATGATATTTATTATTTAAATATATCATCAAAATAAGGATGAATTATGGCATTACATTATTTCAGTCATAAAATATTAATCTATTTTATCTTTATTAATCAATGAATTTATGCCCTGGCTCATCAATAAAATTGTGGATAGAATGGCACAAGCATTTGTCTGGACTAGGGGTCGGTAAACTTTTGACACAGAAGAGTCAATTTGTCAGTGAAGCACGATAATTAAACTGTCCAAAACCTAAAAAAAGGGTGCCTCACCAGAGCCTAAATTATTTATATGTATACCTTTGCGCTGGAAGGTTCTGGTAGCGGCCGCAATCGTGGCTCACGTGCTCCCATCAATATTTTTTATCCAAACTTTATCCAAAGTAATATTTTATATTTCTTCAAAAACTAAGAAGTGTGGAAGATATTTTTATTTTTAACACGCTTTTATTAGGTTCACTTGTATGTAATGGAATCTTTGAACTCGATTTTTACCCACTTTAAAAGGTCAGATTAGTTCGAAATTTTGCACACTCGTCAAGGACAGATGACAATACAATAATTTCATAATTTTGTTTCATTGTCCTGACCAGGATCAACGATTTCCATTTCCAGATTTGGCGACTAAAAGATTAAGTTACAACCCTAAAGCGAAAACGCTCATGGTCAGTGGCGCGTAGAAGGAAGGGGGTCTTCGGGTCCGGAGACCCCCCAAGCCCTTGAATTTTTTCGATTGAATATAATTCTATGTTATATAGTACGTAAAATTTAATTAAGTGTTTGTTAATAATAATTAATTTTATTAATTAATGATTATTATTCATTCAATAATTAATTTTTTACTGTTTTTTGTTTCCGAAAATTGACAAAATCCAAAGAATATGTTGGGCGGCGTATTAGAGCATGATACGAGAATGGTAGACTTTCAACCCTAGCCCCCTTGAAAAATTCTTGTGTGCGTTACTGCTCATGGTTAAATACAAATAAGTGTTCTTCATATATCTGAAGAAGGGAAGGATGTTTTTGAGGGAAGGATGAGTTTCAGGGAATATTGAGCTCTTTTTAGTGAAAAATATCATTGACTTTACACCTTCTTCCGTATTAAATATTTCAAACTTAGCTCTTTCAGATTTTCTTCAGTTGGTTGATCCTACATTTTGCAAACCAGGCCATATCGACGCACAGATGGGAGGCCAGTGGGTATTCCTGATTCTAAAAAATGACGCATTTAAGATTAATTCATCAATGATAGTTTAAAAAACTAAAAAAAACACGCTTTTATTGTAGATCGAACTAAAAAATGAAAAATAATTTATAGTTTAAAAAAACTAAAAAACATGCTTTTATGTTAAATCGAACTAAAAAGTAAAAAAATAATTCTTAATATAAGAATAAAATGATTAACGAAAAAATTAATGTCATTGTGGCAAAAGCGTGGGGTGCTTTGTACTACATTTTTACGCCAACTCAGCATTTTGGAATAAAGAACTAGTAAGAAATTATATAATAATTGATATGGCCCCCCACACGCTTTTACCACAATGACATTAATTTTTTCCTTAATCATTTTATTGTTATATTAAGAATTATTTTTTAATTTTAGTTCAATTCACACTATAAAAGGGGGCTTTTTTAGTTTTTTTTTAACGTAATTTATTGTGTTTCAATTCAAGAACAAGCACTGTGAAAATTTCATAATTTTGTCAATTTAAATTTCAGGCTTCGTGAAAGAGAGAAATTCTGCACCTGTACTACTGTAAACTCTTCATTCTAGAATTTTATGTTTACATTAATATAATTAAAATTAATTTTAGGTGTTCTTGCATACAAAAATCATTTCAACATATTTGTATTAATCATAAAACTTGTCACAAAATACGGAATATGTTGCCACTTCTGTGTGTGTACGGGGTTTAAGTGTATTTCTCGTCTAAAATCCTGAGTATTTTCGAACTCATTTATGCAACTAAGTAAACGTTGCTGAAAATCACTTTAAGGTATCCGACTACGTTCGGAACCGTGATTTTAAAAAGGCGCATAAATGGATAATTTTCGTGATATTTAGTGTCACTTAATTTAGAATACATGTATAAAATTGTCTTATATAAGGACATTCTGACAAAAAAAGTTATTTAAATATAATATATTTCGGCTAAAAATTAACTTAGAATAACCTTTTTTCAAAATGTTCTCCTTTTGTGAAAAATGCTCCTATTATAATAATATTTTGCCTGATATAGCTCAGATCTCTGTACAGAGGCTCAACTACGATGTTTGAAAAATTCACATTATTTTCAGAGTTACAATCATTTGAAACAACTATCGGCATTTTTTTGTTGAAATTTCTCCCCTCTGTTGTCGTAAAACACGGATAAACCCACTTCTAAGTTATATATTTCAAAAATTCTAGTTGAGCCTCTGTACAGAAGTCTGAGCTATATACAGGCAAAATATTATTATAGTAGAAGCATTTTACACAAAATATACTCAATGATATAATATTTTCAATGATTCTCAGTACACTTTGTTCATGAAAAATAATTTATATAATACAGAAATAACAATCTTAAATAATTATCTTAAGCCAGTCAAATATTTTTTTTTAAATGTATATATAAATACTCGTAATTTTTTTCACTAAATGATTATAAAGGCAAAAGAGAAAGGTAAGCAATTTTTTAATAGGCATAATTATTTTTTTAATAATTTATAGAAGCAGAAGACTGAAGAGCCGCAACCTTCTATGCAAAGAGCCGCGGTTTGCCGCCTCCTGGTCTGGACTAATGATCCCATCATTTGAAAGACTCAATAGTAACGATGTCTCATCCTCGACCTACTTAAAAACAAAAAACAGATATCGATTATATAAATGGTTACATGCGCAAAGTATTATTCCCATCTAGACAAGGGAATATGCCCTACTTTCAGAAAGAGTTGAAAAGAAGAAACAAAAGATCGAAGGTATTTTCGCAATATGGATTTTCATATTTCTGCTAACTTTTAAAACAAAGTATAATTGCTTTTTATACATGAACTCAGAAAGCTGATGGTAGAATTTTCTTTGTAATTATTTGCATTCATGCTTTTGAAAATTTTACTTGTCTGATCAAGTATTCAGTTTGAAATTTTAAAAAAAATATATATATGTGACACCAGTAGTATTTTGTTAAATAATTTGAAATTTGTACTGCAATCGAGGGAATTTTTCGAGCATCCCATTTTTGCAATTTATGTGGACCTTTTTTTTATTCTTATCTCGTATTATAGGCAGGGATGTCTTAAGGCATGGGCCAACTGGGCCGCACCCAGGGCCTCCGCCACATTGGGGCCTCGTCTCGATCTCTACTCAGCCTTGATAAGATAATGATTAGAATAATTTCAACGATCAAATGTTTTTACGGTTGTATTCTTTGAAAAACTGGGAATTTCGGAAGATATGTCAACTGGATATATGTGATGACCGTCGTCCTTGCGGGTTCCGTCGGGCCGGTTTGCGTAATTGTAAATCATGCAAATTTATTTGTTTTCAAGTTATACCATTTGTTCAAGTATTTGACAACACATACAATGTACTGTCTACTCTTAGGGGTGGGCTACTTTTTCTGTGGGGCCTACATTTGTGTAGGGGCCCAGAGCTACTTTAGTGTAGGAGACCAGGGTCTGCGTTTGTGTAGGGGCCCAGGGCCTCAAGAAGTCTTAAGACGTCCCTGATTGTAGGTACTATGAAATATTGCTGACTATGACTGGGACACATCATTTTGCCAAATTTGTTAAGAACGATGGGGCAGTCGGATGGATAGAACGGAGTCATCACAAACAGATGCTGCAAGATGTCTTAATACGATTCGAGGTGAGTTTCAGAGACACTAGGAGCAATTTTAATCCATAAATTCAGTAACAAAAAGATGTGAATATCCTTTGTGAAAGATCGCTTTCTATCTCTTTTTAACCGAAAGCATTAATGTTAGCCGATTTCAGATCATTGTGTTACAACAGAAACCACAATGTCTGCTACTACGATGCACAGACATCTTCACAGCCAAAGACTCTATGTAAGACACCCCTTAAGCGTATCCTTTTTAATCGATGACACAGTAAGTTGTCAATTTACATTGGGCAATAATTCATGTTACCTGAATCAGACAGCAAAGGGCATCTTACGTTCTTTGCAGTTAAGCCTTGATTTGGTTTGGAGAGTGATTCAGTTCAAGTGCTAGCACTAGATACTATCAATCTAACATTTAAATACATATTTAGATGGTGTAGTTATAGCTTAGATTGGAATCTCTCTAAGTGATCATATAGACATGTTCCATGGAAGAATTCTTACTACAGTGAAATGTCGGGAATGCATTCTTGTTCCGTGACTTCTCTATATTTGCTAGGCTTGTCTTCAGAATCAAGGTTTTGAGCCAATAAAATGGCTAGCCCTTGACCTTAATTCGATAGAGTATCTTGAGAATTACACTAGCAGGCAGATGGTCTCTTTTGAAGTTGTTCATTGAGTAGGAACGAGAATTGCTCCATGAATGGGCCACTTCTTATTTCAGTAATCGACAACTTAATTGAAAGTTTAGAAAAATCAAAGCCACCAATAGAGGCAAACATCTTCCTTATTCAAAATAGAAAAGCAAAGCAAACCATTATATTTATTTATTTATTCTTTTGAGGAAAAATATATAATTTTTAGTCAAATAAAAGACTGCTAAAATACATTTATCTATTTTTAAATAATGCAAAATTCAACAAATGGCTGTTTAAATCATAATTCTTAATGATTTTACGTACATTTGTTAAAAAGAATTGGTATATATATATACACGAGTATATATACCGTATTTGTTCCAATCCAAGTCGCATTTTTTTCCCAATGTTAATGCTACTGAAAATAGGGCTCATAGAATCAAAAGCTTAAAAGAAGAGGAAGGCTTAAGGAAAAAATTCGCTCAATGGAGAAATCGAGCATAATGCAGACTGTTAGAGCATTTACAGGTTCATGTTTTATTTAAAACTTTTTAATAATGATATAATAAAATAAATTAATTATTCACTTCTCAATAATTTTGATTACTTTTTTTTTAATTTCATAAATATAGGATATTAATAAACCATTTTACACTATTTTCTATTCTTTTACAAAAATTCATTGATAATTTGGAGTGTGGCTTAGAAGTGTGATGGTGGTTTATATTCGAATACGGTATATATATATATATATATACGTTTTTTCTGAGGAGTTACTGAGGAGTTATATCGAAATTGGGATTGGTTTCTTTAAAATGTAGAAAAAAAAAAGAAAAAAAATCCCATACTTGAATACACTTTTAATATTGATTAGAAATAGGATATATATTTAAAAAATTAACATGAATTCTTTGTAATTTTAATTATACTAAATTAATTCTACCTTATAAAAAGGAGAGTATTCATTTATGCCTTTTAAAAATACCCCAGATAGTTCTGTTTGATTAGAAATAGGATATATATTTTAAAAAGTCTTTTAAAACGCATTATTTTGTTATTTTAACTACACTAAAGGAAAGGGAATTCATTTATGCCTTATAAAAAAACTCTCTAGATAATTCTGTAAAATATTACTAAGATTTTATACGCATTTTACATTTAAAATAACATTTTTATCACTAAGATCTAGTCGTAGTTAGGACTCGTTCAGATATTTTCTATAGCAATCTGAAAGAAGAGAAATAATGTTATATAAATGCAGTGTGAATGAATATCGTTGTAAGAGTAATATTTTTCGATTTCCGTGCCACTGTAATAACTCAATTGATGAACAAAAGATTCGTATTTGAAAAGAGTCTGCTGACGTTTTTTCGCAAATGAGATAATTCACAAGGATTTCAGGAGAGTGTAGTAACAGTCAAATCTTCCTGGCTCAAATCCAGGCTTGAAGCTTGGAAATTACAGGATTCTTTTGAAATTTAATTAATCATCACTCAGAGGAAAAGCTAAAACTACGTTAAACTTTTTTATAAAGGAGACATGACTTATATTCAAGACAAAATTTCGGTTACATAAAGAGATTTTCAAATAAAACACGTTACGTAGATAGTTTTAGAAATCAATAACTTTTAAAAAGGCTGTTTTAAATTAAGATAACAGTGAAGAGTAATAGCTACAGAGTTAAGTATAAAAATATTTCACGAGTATTTTTTTAAATAATTGTATTTGTTTGATTTGACGAAAACTGGTATTTTTTTTTCTCATTCATTTATTCTTATATAAAATTGAATTCTTAAAGGCAATTTGGTTGTAAAAATAAATATAAATAAATATTTTATGGATAAAGTAAAATCTTAAATTTCTTAAAAGTCACGTGCTTCAAGCATGAATTGACAAATCCGAAGGTTTGCCAATGAAGAAGGAACAACTTATCGATATATCGATAAACGTTAAAGTCGCGAAATGTAAGTAGGAACAGCTCTTAAGTTCCAGATTGCAAATTTTTGCAGAATATGCAAAAGTTTCTCACAAAATTTTAATGAATAACTTTAATAATTTTACTAATTTTAAATTCTAATTAATTTTAATATTTTATTGAACAATGAATTTAAGTTATAAAACACTTTTCTCAACCTTTTTGGCACAAAACAAAATACAGAAGCAAATTACGGTAGGATATGAAATGCGATTCAATGTACCTAGACTTCGTCAGTTAGTTTAAAAAAATACTAACACATATATCCAGGTTATTACATGTAATGAAATTGTAGATGATACTGGAGAACGAATGAAGGAATAAATTACATAAATATTTTGTTAAAAGTTTTTAATAAAAAATACAGTATTTTCATAAAAAAATTGTCTTTACTTAAAGTATCTATAATGTGTTGATACACTTTAAATGTTAAGATATATTCTTCTAATCAGAGCTTCCAACGGTAATTTTTATCGTTCCGGTTCTCGTTCCGCCTAAAATAACGGTTTTCGTTTAAGTTCCGAATGAATAATTTTATTTCATGTATATTCTTATTTGCATTAAAAACATAATTCTATCATAAACAAAAAAAATGTAATTATATCAAAATTTAGAAGATCTTGTTCTTTTTTTTTTAATTGGTATACTATGTGAATTGATACAATTAACCATCATGCTGGATAGAAGCGGCGAGCGTTGTCATTGTTATCCACTAGGTTTACTATCACAACTAGATTTATGATTCTGGTTTGTCTATCTGAATAGTCTATACAAACATTCGTGGATGATCGCATGCTGAGATGCAAAAAATATATAACTCGGACTTATTTTTCTTAAAATATCATCTAGTTCATTCAACTGAATTAAATCTTGCCTTTACAAGTAGTTTTATGCGAAACAGAAACAGAAAAGTACTATTGAACATCAAAACAAGAAATCAAGAAGCAACGAATATGTAATGAGGGTAATTAAAAGGGTGAGGTTAAATTAGAAATATCGATAAGTTGGTAACAGTAACAAAATGATTTGAAGATACTCTTATATCGAACCGAAATAAACCGATATTTTTTTTCGGTCCAGTTCCGGTTCGAAGCTTTACTTCTCAGGCATTTTTTTGAATGGGGTACCCTGGAAACATTTTATAATTTCAAGGATTCTGTGAGTCAAGAAATTTTGAAGACCTTTGTAACAGAATATACATACTCTGTAAAGACACAGATTATGATACATTCACCTTTGGTTAGTTAGAATGGAATTTTAGTGTGATTAACAATCAATGACTGAATATAATCACGGATTGAAAAAAATTTGTCTTTTAAACATATTAAATAATTATTTTATGTTCTGTCTTTTTATTGCAGAGGTACAAAAAGAAAAAAATTTTAAATACTTCCAAAATATACCTAAATTAATGTTTAATCATGGATAATTTCTTTTTTTTCATTTCAAAAGACAGTCTTCGCTCCAAAAAATTCTGTTAATTTTAATCTTGAAATGTAGTAGTAAGTTTTTCTTTTATTCAGTTTACTTTAATATAAATTAACTGTTACTTATAATGTTAATTTACTTTTTATGTAATTAATGTAGATATTGGTAGAAATATGCAACATGCAAAGTGTTCGGTCGCTTTTGTCTATATATTGCATAAATAAACTCTGATTTCTTTATTATTATGACAAAGCTTCACAGAGTGCAAAAAGTTTAAGTAATTAGAATTCCAATTAATTATTTAAAAAAGACGAAACTTACAGAAATTACATTTTAAAGAAAATCACACAATTCGAAGCAAATCAATCACATTTACTTTAATGTGTTGGACTCAAGAAACCTGGATGCACAAAGAAATGCATTTGATCATTTAATAAAATGGTAAAAAATAGACACATTTTACTCTTTAACAGAAATGATTTGAGACAAAATACTGAATTTCAATTTCTTACACATGAATTCCTATTTTTTACGTATAAATAGAAGAGTGGTTTAATCATTCGAAGCTTTTAATGCTTTTTAAACGCACCAAAAATGATTCCAATTGTTAATGATAGATTTATCAATGAAGGGGAAAAAAAAAGAATACTTAATGATGAAAATTGCTGATCTCTTCTAGAATGTAGTCAAGTACCACCTCTTGACCTCAAATCAAGGCCTAAACAATTTTTTTCTCATATTCCTAACAATAATTACGTTTGTAATAAAAAAAAAGTATGGATGCTTTGAGCGCACAACCGCGACATAAAACAAATACGTAACAAGTGGTCGCTGTTACAGAGTGGTCATGGTCGCGAACTCGATGCTAGCGTTGTTTCTGTTGAGTCAAATCCTGATATTATTAGAGACCCGTTGTCGAAATTCTAATGCCCATTAAATCTGTCGAAGTTTTAAAGCCTCATACTGGTATGATATGAAAGTTTGGAGAGCAGGATCAGGGCCGGCTCTTACAGTTTTGCCGCCCGGACAAAAATGGAAAATGCCGCTCCTCTCTCCAAAGCAAAAAATTATAATTTAAAAAGAAAAACTGTTTACATATATACACACCTATAAAACTTGAATAACGAACAAAAAGGCAGCATACACACCTAATAATATTTTTCTCAGAAAATATATCAAATTTTTTATAATAACAATATACACTCATGGACAAAAAAATTAGCGCACCAAGAAATAATTGCAGAATCGTAACGAAACTAGGCCTGAAGGTACATGCCGGGGAGATATGCAATGATTAGAAATGCAGCGGGATTGCGCATTACGTATAGTTGGTAGAGGGCGATTAATGTCGTTCTCCGTCGAGTATAAAACA
The DNA here is from genome assembly GCA_019973955.1 of Trichonephila inaurata madagascariensis. Classification (NCBI taxonomy): domain Eukaryota; kingdom Metazoa; phylum Arthropoda; class Arachnida; order Araneae; family Nephilidae; genus Trichonephila; species Trichonephila inaurata. The sequence goes on from BMAV01013293.1 coordinate 34,196, forward strand.
GGTAACCAAAGCTTGTTTTGTGTGTGCTGAATCGTTTACAAAGCAAAAGCTGAGGTAGACATACCCTTACACTGTTTTCGAAGACAATATGAGCAGCTGTCGCAGTTTGAGAGGGGGAGAATCATCGACATGATGGAAGCTGGGTGCTCAGCAAGGCGAGTAGCTCGGCAGTTAGGCCACTCTGATTGTGTTGTGAGGTGTTGGGATCAGTGGATCGAGAGATGTCATTTGCACGAAGACCAAACTCAGGACGCCCACGAGTCAGTCGTCGAGAAGACCGCCACATCGTAGAAATGCACGCGTACAGCCAACTGCTTCATCGGCCCGTCATCCAGGCACAGGTAGCACCTTCACTGGGGCCCTGTGATATTTCTCGAACTCTACGAAGGGCCTGGCTGAAGACATTTGGGATCGCGGCGCCATTACGTGTGCTGCCTTTGACGCCTCCGTTTGGAGTGATTCCGTGCACGAGGAAACTGGACTACAGCGAAATGGAACCAGGTCGTCTTTAGCGACGAATCCATATTCAATCTCAGCAGTGATGACAATCGTGTTCGTGTGGGAACCCGTGGTGAACGCCTCCAGATTCTGCCTTTGCTTACGGCGACAAACCCCTCCCACAGCTGGTGTGATGGTATGCCATTGCCTACAATACTAGAGGTGATCCCTAGTATTGATCCGTGACACCATGACAGCCCAGTGAATATGTCCTTGACATCCTGCAACCACATGTGTTGCCACTTATGCAACGGCCCCCAGGGGCCATCTTTCAACAAGACAATGCTTTGCCTCATACGGCAAAGGTGTCACAAGACTGTCTCTGCACTGTTACTACCTTTCCTTGCCTGCTGATCCCCAGATTTGTTCCAATCGAGCATATCTTGGATCATTTGGGATAAGCTGAGTTGGCATCCACGAGTTTGAACGAACTAGAGGCAATGTTACAGCAAATATGGGACGAAATGTCTCAAGACATCATACAGAACTTGTATGTCTCAAACCCCAATCGTATCGCATCGTGCATTCGCGCTAGAGGGGGTTCAACAGGGTGTTAAATCCTCCGTTCTTTTGCCTTTTTCTCTGAAATAAATTATCCTTTTTCTTGATCTTCTAATCATTTACTTATATCAAAGTAGTGATTCAGTATGTAAAATTTCGTTTCATTTTGACGACTCCTTCTTGGTACGCTAATTTTTTTGTCCATGAGTGTATATAAAATATTTCAAATGCGATCTAAATGCCGCCCTTAAAATTTGGGCATTGTTCCAGTTCGTCCAGCTCTAGAGCCGCCCCTGGTATGATGCCAGCTTAGGTGTTGTCCTCATATCTTGAGATTAGTTCAAAATTACAAGGTTAATCTTCAGTAGCCCTCTTGTGTTTTTTTGAATGTAACGTTAATAAGCAACCAATTAGTAAACAAGTTATTAAGACGTAAAAACAGACACATTTCTTCCTTATATTTTTAAATAATTTATTGAAAAACTGATTTATGTATATATAACTTTTGTGTATAAAACTAACGTTTGAATAACGTCCTTACATTAAAATATTAAGAAATTATAACCATCAATTCTCAAAGACATTCTTGAATAAAATTTTAAAATAATGCTGAGCAAAAATAGCTTGTAGAAGTATATTAATCTAAAAATCTTTTCTCTCTTGGACATTTTAAGTTGTTTCTGTTGATCTTCAAATTGATTTGAATATTTTTTTATCCATCACATAAAGCGTAGAAATGTTTTATGATTGGTTGGTTGATGATAAGATTTTTTTAAGATAACAATTTTATAAAATCCAGGAGGTATTTTTCCTTTGTTTAGTGAGTAGTAATCAATGAACTTTAACTTGATTTAGTCTGTAAAGCTTTCCTAGTTGCATGATAAAGAGAACTAAAATTATGAAAACTGTGCAAAGAGTGCATTTGGATATTGTAAAATTTTTTTTCAAGCTTGCGGCAAAGTGATGTTAATTTATTATGAAATTATTGTAGATATTTTATATAATATTTAACTAATAATAAAACATATATTAATAATTAAAAGAATAAAATAATTCAGAAATAAAATTGAATTATCGTATAATTTGCTATGCCTATTTTCATTATTTTTTTTCTTTCAAATTGATACATTTTGTTAAAACTTTGGGTGCAGGTTAACATAATTTGAGAAAAAATATCTATACAGTTAAAATTGCTTGAAAAAAAAAATTAAAAAATAGTAAATACATAAATATAGGCAACATCACTAAGGGACGTGAAGATAACACTTTAGAAAAGTGAAACTCAGATGATATCTCATTACACGTTTCTTCAACACTATACCTAATTTTTTTTTATTTTTTAAATCCGCTTTTTAATAAGATTAGTTGCGCATATGCCAGTTAAAAATAGCTTATAAATATAAAATGTGCAAAACAGGAGCATTATATAAACTTTCCAGAAAAATTAATTATCTATTAACCCAAGCCACCTCTGATTCTTATCAACTAAAATCTCAACCAAGTGCGCTTTAAGGTCATCATTATTACTGAAATTTTTACCATGTAAAAAGTTTTGTAAACTTCGACATAAACGATAATCCGATGGTGCAAGGTGAGCGCTATGTGGAAAATGCGACTCCGCTTTCCAATCAAGCTCCAATTACTTCGTACATTTTGTTAAATATGTATAGTAAAGATGCATCACGCCTGGATCATGCTCCCTTTGGATTAATGTTATAGTAGACCAAGGGTATCAAACTCAAAGGCTGACTTGGGCTAAATAAAAAAGGTTTAAACTTAAGGTGGGCCACCCAGAAAATCAAAATTCATATAGAAACATAGGTTTATTTCGAATAATACATTATAATAAACATGTATAAAAAAATAAGAAAAGAATATGTACGTCTTGCACTTGACTTCTGCTTCTATCCCACCTAATTCGGGAGAAGTTTTGATATTTTGTTATGCATTATTGTATGCCAATATATATTGACTGGGCAGCAAAAACGCTCGTTGGGGGCCACGAGTTTGACACCTCTGATGTAGCCGATTTACTTTTCTTCAACAGTGATATTTTTTTTTATACAGAAAGGGTTTATTGTAGGAATGTACAACATTTCTTGGCTCACAGGCCACATTGTGGGAGCGGAGGATACCGGAGAGCTGCACCTTTTTTAAAATGATTGCATTCATTATAAAATAATAATAATAATAAAGTTAAATAAAATAGTGGCAATTTTATTTAATTTATTCATTGCGCTAATTTCATATTGTCCTATAACAGGGATGGTGAACCAGTGGCACGCGTGCCGTTGATGGTACGCAACACAATATTTTTGGCACGCCAGTGATCAAAAGGATTTGCATTTTATTTCAAAATTAACCATGAAGTATTACGAACAAATGTGGGTGATCGGTCACGAGGCGGAGGGGAGGGTTATTATTGCCTTGTCTTAGTTACGTCATAGACTAGAATTGCTTAGGATGAAAAGTCTGTGTACGCATAGCATAGTCAATTTCATTGACACAGCTGTATTTTAAAGTTTATCTATGTTATATTTACGATTTGTAACTGCTATTTAACATGGCTAGTTCAGCAAAAGAACAAAAAGTGCAGGATAGTAAGTGCAACAGAGAATTTAAAATTTAGTGGACCGAGAAACATGGTACTATATTAGTAAAAGCGACAAAGCACAGTGTGTGATTTATGTTATAGAATAGTGATATGCAGAACATCGTTTGTAAAACGGTATTTTGAAACAAATCACAAACCCTCTTGTCAAAAAAAGTGAACCACATAAAAATAATTAATTTCTTAGAAACCGTTTGGCAGATGACTTCAATTCAGCATGTATTCCACAAAAAGTAATATATTATAGTTTCAAGTTATTTATCATCCACACACACAATTTGCCACAACAGAAGTCACAGTAATGTTACTTTAATTTGAATTACACGTATAACTAAAACATTTATAGCTATGTGGTGTAAAAGGTATTTTTTCGTAGTAAATAGAGTTTTGTGTTAGTACTTAGTTTTATAATATTTTCCCTATAACTACTAGTCTATACGGCATGTTTATACCTCATTAAACACTTCTTAAGAAAAAATGGCACGTTGATCCATAAAGGCTCGCCACCCCTGTCCTATAACTACAAGCACATTTAATATTTGAAACAGTTTAATGAGATAAATGTACCCTATCATATTTTTTTAGAAATTTTTTAAGTCAAGAGTGAGATAGCTTGTTGAAATTCTTACCAACAGCCTGTAAGTTAATATCATCAGCTTACATCTATATTTGATCTTGCTGACATTCATACTAGAGAAACTTTGCTCACAAATATATTTAAAGAGTTTCAATATAAAGAACAATTTCCCTACAAATTTCTTCATACATGGAAATTTTTCAGCTGACAAAGATTTGTAAAAGTCAATGTCATAGCATTCAACATTTCTTCATTCTGCGATATGAATTCAAATCAATAAGTTCAAGTGTAGTTTCTCAGGTGCTGCATCAAAATCAGCAGTAATGGTATAACACAGAGAGGGTTAAATTTAGAATCAATTTACTTAAAATCCTAAACTCTTGTGACTTCGTCCTCCAAACTCTGTACGTGCTCTCTTAGTAGAAACATTTTCAGGTCATTTGTTTTCTTAATTGTGAAAAATAAAAAGAGAATCTTAGATCGCTTACGGAAAGAAATCTCGGTTCAAAGCGGATTTTCGGACAGTCTTGCTTGTTGCTCACCCCTGGTCATCCCCCATTACGTTTGAAGCGCGAATCGCAAAAATATATTCTCTGTGTAATGTGAATTTATTTCAATTCATGCGGAGCCAATATATCGAACTTCTTAACGAGTCTAAGGCATCTTTTATGATTTTCAATTGTGTGTTATACATTTAACCTTTTTGTAATATCTCGCACAGTTTTATGATGATTCAATTCAATTATGACTATCATTTTTTCATCATCATCTTCAGAAGATTGATCAGAAAGTGAGTCATTTTTAAGGGAAAAGATCCTGAACGAAATTTGTTAAGTTAGAGGTCTTCAATCTGTGGTCTACGAATGGCTCACTGAAGGCATTTTAATGACCCTTCATTTGAATTTGAAGCAATTTTTTTTTTTTAAAAAAGGCTTTTTTCCCTTTTTGTCGTATAAAAACGACATTTTTTTCTGTTATTCGTGACATTTTAAACATTTCACTGATGTGTTGGATATCCATTTGAGATAAAATTTTCTGAAAAAAACGAATTTTTCCAAAACTCTTAAATAAGTTTAAATATAAAAAAATATGACTATGCATAAAATTGCAGAAATTTTCGGAAAAAAGGTGGACTTTTATCTTTTGCTGGTATTCAAAGTATTTAATTTTTTTGAAATAAAGAACTAAGAGATTTTTAAAAAATTAGATAAATTTTATCCGACTATTTTATACAAACTTTTTAAGGTTTAATTGAAAGGTTGATTACTTGCACTATTCTACACATGGTGAAGGATGCAAGATCTTAGAAAAGATAGAGATAAATAATAAAAGCAAGCAGCAAAGTATAATATTTTTAAAATGAGGAAAATATGAGGCAGATTCAAAATTCGGAAAAAAAATTGTTTTGGGGAAGTATGCTGTCATGCAGGTGTTTGAAAATTTCATTTACAATACAGAACCTTTTCTTGTGTTTGCTTATTTTGTTAATTTGAAATTAAATCAACGAAGCTATAATAAATTTCTGATAAATGTGGAAAATAAAACTAAAAACGAAACCGCTTCCTTCAAGGTCTCCAGACGTGATTATTGGCATACAAATTTTCAACCAATCGGATGAAGCAGCGAAAAGACGTCATCTGACCTTATGCTGTCATGCGTTGCGAATTGTAGTAGAATGTCTGCTTGTAACAGCGCAGAAATGGAATAGCTATGGATTTGTAAAGGTGTCTAACAGTAATATTTTAAAAATTTGTCGAAAAACATAATTCCCTTTCATTTGATTCCCTGTGTGTGATCCTCATCAGTACTTTCTAGTGTTTAATTTTCTAATAATTGTGTTTGTGTAGTCGTTTTTAGCTGAAGAATCATACCAACACCCAAGCTTTTCATCTGCATAATCCTCCATCCTGGCGTTGACGTCATTTTTGTGAAAATTTCTTTGGAGTTATCGTGAACACTATTTGCAATTTCTTCCACCATCACCTTATGCGTTTGACAAAGATTGATATTATTTCGAATCCTGTAAGATCATCTCGATATTAACATGATGGCTCTTCTACCTGGATTATATATGTTCCTAATACTCGCGGCGAGTGGCCTGCATCAGGTATGTTATTTACATTCCGAGTTTCATTTTATCAATCAAAATTGTATTTCGGAAACAGTTGATTGCTAATAGTGATTGATATTTATAAACTTTTGTTTGATTTGTTTTATTTACGAACGAAAATAAGTGGGGTGTGGCCCCATATACTACTAAAATTTATTGACATTTATAATTCTTGTATAGAGTGACTGGAAAGCTATTTAAAAACGGTTCGAATGTTCCAAATAAAATCATAAAGCTGTAAATTTTGTATTCAGTTTAATAAAAAAAAATTTATCTAGTGTTCGCTTAGAACCATGTAAATATTAATTGAAATATATCTAATTAAAGTTGTAGCCGTGCTTTAAAAAATACATTAAGAAAATGCCTATATTTTAATCAAACTATGCAGAATAATTTATTTGTTTGGATTTTGTTTTTCCAGATAATAAATTATAATTTGATTCCATTAGAATTTCTTAAAAGAAGAATGATGAGCTTGCTATTGTTTAGATGATTATGGCATCAATGAATCATTTACATTTTGTCACATGTTATAATGCCTAAAACAAGTGTTATTTGTGAAATTGCATTTATAATTCATACATAAAAAAAAGAAGTTTAGTGAAAACAAAGTGGAGAAATAATTTATGCATAAGGAGAATTAGTTACTAATAAAATTACTAAATTCTCTAGCAATCAAGTAAAAAAAATTTTCAATAAATTGATTTGTTTTAAATTTACTGTAATTGTGTATGTTGTAAATATCAATAAAAATAACTGCTGTTGTCATAATGAGAATCTATTTTGCTTGACATGCAATGACTGACAGTTAGGTTTTGTTTTAATAGAAATATTGTGCTATTCAAATTGCGTTCCCTTGGGTATAAAATTCTATATTCAATATTAACTGCATTGAATATAATTTTAGAGGTTGTGTTTATGCAGACAAAATCACAATATATATACACACTCACACAGAAGTCAATTCTTATTGATGGTATTTTTCGTGTTTTTATTATTTTGATTGATATTAAGCTATGGTTGATCTGTGTTACTGCATAAGGTAATATGTACTTATTAAAAAAAATTGTAGATTTGCATTGATATGCCTCATATAATTAGATTTTTATTGAACATATCATTATGGATCTTTTGTCATGGATTTCAACTAGAAATTGTATTGAAATCCATCTTTGGTAATGTAAAATTGCAACTTAGGGGAGGAATATTACTTCATGAAAATATTTTTTGGTTGTTTTACAGTGCAAAGTTTTGAATTCTGTGTCAAATCAAGTTGGGGGAAAAATAAATCATATTTAACAATGTAAGATGTGCAAGGAAACTGTTTTTCTTTAACTGTATTTTAAAATCTTTTGTTCAATGAATTTTTAAATCTACCTTTATTATACTTTTCTTTTTCTTGGTTCACAACTCTCTTGTTGGAAAATGATGATCTTTGTATGTGCTATATCTGTGCTATCTATGCTAACAGCATTCATGTTAATTTTATAAAGTTGTAACAATCATTTATTAACAGAAGCATTTTAAAGTAATTAATCTGTATTATGAAAAGGAATATTTATAAATGACATGTCTTTACAGTGAAAAATGCTTCTTTTTCTCCTGCCTCCCTTTTCTTTTTGCCTCATTTTTTACATCACATGTATTAAAAAATAATTAAACCCCTAATTTTATTACATTAAGATTTTATTTATATAAAGAAATCTCTTGCAATTTTCAAATTAAAAGGATTTTGTGGGAAAATTATGAGAATAGTATATGAAATCACAAAGGAAAAAATGGATAGATAAAAAAAAAAGAAAAAAAAGGTTTTACAAAAAAAATAATTCTTAGTCACTAGAACAGAAGTATGCATATGATTTATGACTGATTTTTAACTTACCAAATGTAATGTTCATTATGTCAATTTATTTCAAGTTTTCATTTCTAGTTTGATAGAGATTGGATAAAAGGTACTTACATATTAGTGCACTGCAGCAAAACTGATAATCACACTATGACATCAAAATCACAAAAAGATTCTTGTGAGTTTTGTTTGGGAATTGGTCAGATTTTAATAGACAATTGTGTACTTCGTGTGGCTCAATTTGGCAGTGATGATGCTAATATGCAAGTATTGCATAAAATTTTGAATAAATAATTAAATGTTTTTGTAGTTTTTTTATTTTACTGGTTTTCCCAATATTTTTAGTTAATATAATTGTAAAAAAAACTATATAATATGAGAAATTATTTCATATTAATTTTGAGTTTATGAACATTTTATTAGAAGTTTGGCAAATATGGAAATTATTGTGCAAAAGCAAGATATTTTAAATTTTGTATCAATAGCAAGGTATTTAAATTACTTTCATTTTTGTAGGGTTTTCATTATGATTTTTCAGGAAAAATAAAGCTTAGAAGTGACTTTTTTTTATAATCCTAAAATTTTTTTAAAAAGTGTTTTAAGGCTGTCTTTGCATAATGTTAAAGAATAGGATCTAAATTTATAATATTTAGTCGAATACAAAAGTACTTTAAAATTAATTTTTTTTATTTTGGTTTCACTATCGTATAGAGAGCAATATATTTTATCATTCTTCTCATTTTATCAGAATTGATTAATTTCTTCTGATATTAAATGTGTTTTGCATTTTTCTCCTGTACCCTAATGTTAAATGAGCTATCCCTTTACATGTTAATATGAAAAAAATAATTATTTATGGAATATTTTGAAATTTTAAAAATGCTATATTATAAATAGATAGATGTGTGAATTATGACGTAGCAAACTTTCATGAAAGTTGAGACCTTTTTCAGTCAGAAAATGGGCTTCAAATATAGTTAAAATGGCTGTCCGTATACGTATGGCATGGACAGCCTTGAAAACCTTTGGATCTGTTAAAACAGTGCTCCCCAATCTTTTTATTGCTGCGGACCGATCAACGTTTGATAATTTTTCCACGGCATGCTGAAAGGGGTGGGGTTGTTGATTGCTCATATTTTAGATTGTTTTGATTTTAATTGTATTTAAACATGCTTTGGAATAAAATACAGCTGCACGAAAAATAGATAATATAGTGATTTAACATGGAATATAAAGTGATTTCCTTGGAAAATCCCACAAACCTGAGAGAAATACACCACAATAAATGAAATAGAAATAATTTAATATTCCTTATGTGGCCTGGGACCCTTTGATCCACAGACCGGAGGTAGGGGCCTACTGTGTTAAAAGACCTATCCATTATAAAAATATTGTAAATCCCGAAAAATTAACTATAGATAAATACTCTTTTAAAAGTAAAATAATACTTAAAGCACAAAATTAGTTGCAGAATGAATCACAATGAAATTAAAGAAATTTTAATGAAAATTAACATTATAGAAGCAAAAAATAAGTTTAGTCTTGTCAGTAGTGACTTATCAAAAAATAAACTGTTCACATAAAAAAAAATAATAATTGGAATGTATTCTGCAGTTTTTTCTTAAAATATTCCATTATATTCTATAAAATTAGTCTTGTTTTAAAGTCTTCATAGAAAGAATTTTTTTTGAAAAAAAAACAATAAATAAGCTGTACATTTATAAGAGAGATACTGTTTCAAATTTATCATTAGATATATTGTTATTTAATTAACTATATACAGAAATAACATTTACGTGTTATTTTGACATTTTTTAAAATGCCTCCTAATATAATTGTTTTGTGATAAATTACTTTCATGTACCATTTTAAACCCTCTTGCTGCATAGATTTTTATTACGCATTTCAAATCTGCATATTAAATTAATATTTTGGAGTTAAAATATACAAAAAATTGTTGAAATTCATCTTTTGTAGGGTTTCATAAATCTTATTCAGATGAATTCTTATTGTAACTCTTATTCTGAAAAATTAAAGCAGGCTTATTACAATTATAAAATGGAAGTGTTTTATATTTACAGTCTTCATTATTACATGGCTAATGAAGATATTTCTGTCTTTAAAATTTAATTTTTTAATAAACCTTTAATAATATTGAACCATTTTGTTTTATCCCTAAAAATATTTAGATTTAAAAATTTTAGCTTAATATATTATATATTTAAAGCTATAAATTTATCTTGTTCCAGCATAGGAAAAAGAAATGTTAAGCAGAATATGAAAATAAAAAATCATGAGAAAGTGAAATGTACGCATGGACAAATAAATACGAATTAAATAACACGTTGTAAAATTTAAACTTTCTTAAGACTTGGAAAATTCTTTTATTTATTCCTCCATATCACAGTTACAGGCAATAATTTAAAAAATGTTTTTATGTCTTAAATTTATGGTGTAAACTCGGGTACTTTTGCTTTTGCTAAAACATGGTGAACCCAGGCTTGTAAAAATATTTTTTAAAAAAACCAGTCAATGAAAATTTAGTTTATCCTATTACATAGATGTAAAAACATATTATACATTTGATTCTGTAATGCAACAACTTCACAGAAAACTTCACTCTCAAATCACATTTTCAACTCAGTTATTAATTTGAATGAATTATAATTCTGTATTGCAGGGGTGTCAAACACGCGGCCCGCCAGTACATAAGTTGTGGCCCACCACACACACAATTCTTTTTAAGAAATTTTAAATATCAGGCTTTTAAAGTTTTGTCATTTTGAAATTAATTTGAGGTGAGCCTTATGTATAAATCTACAATACACATTTGCCTGTTACTCATTCTTGTTTTAAAAGGAATCCTTTTTAATAATAGAAATGCCTTTAGATTAAAAAAAATATTTTTTATATTTCATTAAACATTTTCATTTAATTTTACTATAATAAATTTTTTATTAAATTTGAAATCCACTGTGCATATTCTGATCTATAAATGGTACCCTGATTCTTCATGAGTGCGACTTTTGTTTCTCTTCATCTTTCTGTGTTTGGAGTGTCCAATTACCAAAAGTCAATCAAAGATGTTTTTCAAAGTTTGAAAGAAATATTCAAGACAGTTAAGATAGGGCAATGTATATTTAATCATTTGCAAATGAGAGCACAATCAAATTTCAACAATGAGTAATGAAAGATAAATTCAAAAGGAATGCCGTAATTTTCCAGAAAATGGCAACTAATATTTTTTGTGATTAAAATATGTCTGATATCTAAAAACTGTATTTCAGTTGCTAAGGAATAAAATCTTAAAAGGCACTAGGACTCAAACCATGAAACAAATTATGACCATTTTTCAGAGAAACAAAAATACGAATCTGCTGAAGTAAAAGATGGACAATGGATAAAGGACTTGGCTTTCCCAGTTAATGTTACAAGCCATCTTAAATCAACTTGATTTTAAGCTTCAAGGCAAAAATCATGTTGTTACAACTGTATTTGATAATATTAAAAAATATTACTCTGGCAAAAATAAATAGAAAAAGATAACTTTTCTCACTTTAAAAGCTGTCAATATCTGTTGATTGAATCCCATAAATTAAAATTTACTGAATATGCTTACAAAATTAAATTGTTCGAAACCGAATTAATTCTAATTTAAAAACCTGTGAGCTGTAATTTCTCTCTTTTACTTCATCTCTATCTATCAATATTGAAATTGTTGATGAAAGCTTACAAATAAATTAATTGAAATCCAAAGTGATTCTTTGTTGAAGCAAAAATGTGTATGGAAGTTGGAATTCAAGATTTTTATACATATTAATCATAGTAGATGTCATAATCACATAGTTTATCATTTGTTATGGGAATAATGGCTATGTTCGGAAACACTCATTCAAGAGGGCAATTATTTTCTTTAAAGAGAAATAGCAAAAATTCAGAAAGATTAAGATTAGCCCCAATTAACATTTATCGTCAATTTTACAAATTACATCTGCTCAATATTTTTAATCAAATCTTGATAACTTGCTTTGTAAAATAAACTATATCAAATATCATCTAAAATGTAATGTTAAATTGAATTTCTTAGAATATATTTTTTATAAAGAATGTAAAATATTTATTGTTTAAGTTAAAAAAGAAACATGAAATATAAAACGACTGTGTATATATAAAAAACAACACATAGAGCTTTAATCTAGTCTAAATTAGTCTAGTTTATAATATATTACTGATTTTTTGAAGATTGTACACATATGGCCCCAATTTATAATAAAATGGACCATGTGGCCCATAATATCATGAGAATTTGACCAACACCTCCTAGATGTATCATCTAGGAGGTATGGGTTTGACACCCTTGCTCTATTTCAATCTCAATTCAGGATAATTCAAGAAAAAAATATGAATGGTTTTAATGTGTTTAGGAATAAATACTTTTGCAAGTTTGGTTTTTATTGATTTCTAAACAAATTAAAAACAATTTAGCAAATGTATTTTTTTTTTAAACAATATATGTCAAGTAGGAACCAAATTTGTATCAGTACACTGTGCGCCCGACATCTTTTTGGCACGGTTTTCAAATTGCGCCGAATAAGATTTTGGCGCCCAATAGCTTTTAATCCAAGATGGCGGCTTAACAATAAGAACTTGACATGGAAATATTTTATAAAAATGGCTTATTCCTGACGAGAGTTTAATTACAGTAGAGCGTCGTTTATCCGAATCAATTGAGACCGGACACCGTTCGGATACGCGATTGTTCTGATAACCCAAAACCGAAAATGTGATCCATGCAGTATATGAAACCGGACACTATACGAATATTGAAAATCCTCACACATGCGGGAAACGTGCTTGAAGAAAAAGCAAAATAGGTGCAAAATGTCGCAGGCCGCTTTATTGTGGAAAATAATCACTTATTTTTTTCCTTTGTACCAATGTACACCTTCGTTTTTCGCTGCAAAAGAGTCTCTGATTCTCTTGAGCAGCAGTTGATTGGATGACTGACGCTCTGGATAATAAACGACGTTCTACTGTACATAGATTTTAAAAGCAAAAATGGTAATGTTAGTCCAAATGTACGTACTTTTTTGTGGGAAACCAGAAAAAAAATACGAGTACCTGGATTTAAAAAAAGAATATGAGGACTTAAGAAATGCTAGAAGTTAAAGCTGAAAAAAAAAAATGTAAGAAACATAATGTGGGAATATTTAAATACAATGTTTAAGGAAATCTCGAGTTTACTGTTAATTTAATTCAATGTGGAACGCTATAAAATTCATTAATGAAAAGTAAAACTGAAATATAAGCGGAAATTCGCAATTTCCTGCCAGTGGAAAAATAATTAGGCCTGTTAGTGTTACTACCGTGGCAGCGTAGATTTGCACCGTAAGAACCACAATAAAACACCACCGTTTAAAATCCAAATTTTAATTTCTTCAGTTTAATCACGTCATGTGATGCCCGAAATACGCGAAATCTTAATCAATGTAATAATTAATGATAGTGGAAAAATAACTCTTAGGAATCAAAATAGACACAAAGTGCGAATTTGGCAATGCTTTTGGTTCAGAAAAATTAAAAGCGAGGCCTTTATTTATTTTTTTAAATGATCCTACTACTCACCAATAATGTTCGAAATGTCCATGTTTGAATAAACGTCTGAAGACGAAAGTTGCAATGTGGACGACGTAAAGAATGAAAATGATTAAATTTGTAAAAAAATCAAATTAAAATCGTCTGAAATTTAGTGTTCCTCTATGCACTTGCGAGTGAACCCTGTGTCAAAATTTCTTCGGGGTCCTGTTTTAGGTATGAGAACCCTGTTAGGTGAATTGCATTAACAATGTTGGGGCCCCTGTGTAGTTTGGACCGTCCCGTATCATTGCTACGGTGGTAGCTACGCCGCTGCCGCTATGGAAATTAACCAATAAAAAAATAATTATAATATTTGTAGTAAGGATGGCAACCACACACACATAATACCCAACTTTTTTTTAAAAAATGCAAGTTAATTAATTGTAATGTTATCGCCCAACTTGGCGAATGTCAGTAATCACTTAGCGTTAAACGTATTGATATCGAATTAGTACCTTATTTATGGTAATATTAATAATTAAAAAAAAAAAACTACATATTCTGATTTTTACGTTTATAATTACGATTAAAGTGTAGAATAGGGGGCCCCTCTTGGCGAAGTCAATTTTTTGGCGACCAGAATCGATCGCCAAGCAACTTAATTTAGTGATAAGTACTCTGAGAATTTACAAAGTGGAATTTTACAATAAAAATGAAGAAATATGAAAATAATAATAATAATAATTTTAAAAAAAAAATTGCTTAAATATTTATAAAAAAAAGTTGCGCTTGGCGACGGATTTCGACAAGGAGGCCCCTATTTTACACTTTAACCATAATTACTTTTTTGAAAGTAGAACTTGAATTTTTGGTTGGATTTTCCCTGCAAAAAAAATTTTCTATTTTTGTAATGAAACAGCTATTCACACAATATCCCTAGTATTGCACATAGTAGTATTGATTATACAAAGGAATTTATAGTAATTGTTTTTTGTTTAAAATAAGCAACAAGCACACACAAAACATTTACCAGAAATTATTTGATTTTGTCTCTATTTCTCATTCTAATGAGAGATAAAACCCTGAGTTATAAAAAAATACATTTTTCTTCTCCTAAAACTTTGTGTTAAATCATTTACTACATGTCTGGAACACAAAAAGAAGAAACTATTCCAATAACATAGTGAGTTTTTTCAATTATTTTGTTGAGTGATTTTGTCTTTGAGTTATTTGGAAAGCTGAAAGGAAAAGTAGGAACATAAATAGTGATAGTCTGAATGAGTACTTACATATTATTGCAATCTGCTGGTGACATTATATGAAACGAAGCACATGACTGCCAATTCGGTGCGTACAACACATGCAAAATTGTGAGGCCAACTTGGGCGAGTTATCTTGAATATTGGCATCGTTGCGATCTTACGTAAGTACCATATAATTTTTGCATAACATTCACAAATGGAACCCTAATTCACATAATTCTATTTCAGATTAGAAACAGATACTGCAATATTTTTAAATATTTACTTTGCTGTCTTATAACGAGTATAACACTTATTATTATACCATACATTTCTATTTAAATGAATTTTTTTCAGTCTATAAAATAAATTTTGTTATATTTATGTGTTTTTTTTTGTACATCAAAATTAATTTAAACTGTTAATATTAAGAAAAACTAGAATTTGTATTTTCAATTCATTAAATAAATGTGTATTTAAATATAGTTTCTGACAAAAATTTTAGAAAATGATTTCTTTTTTTTTTCTTAACAAAAATACTTTTATAAAAGAAAGTACAGATTGGTTTAGCTTGCATTATCTTAGAATTCACGAGTAGGTTATTAATTTACAAAAATTGTGTTTGACTGGGAATAGGAAGGAAAGAATATTTATATAAATACTTTAAATCTATACTGATAAAGACTCTTTCTATCTTTTCTTTAAATTGCATCTTAGCCATTGGAAGAGAACTGTATTATAAAATAAAATGCTGAAATTAGTCGACTAAAAATTTCAAAGCAGTTCTCGATGATGGTAGTGATTGATAACAGGATTTTTTACTTGTGATTTTTGTAAAGATAAAGTTAAATGCTCCATTTTCCACATTGGTAGTTTTAACAAAATTATTTAAAATTCTTACTTACACAATTTTTTTTCTTAGACATGTTAAAAATCAGTTAATCCTTTGGGTTTCAAGACTATCAGAGCTCAGGAATTTGACAAATGTTCATCTTTAAATCTTCTATCTTTAGGGAATCATAATTTATTATTAAATAGCCTGAAGAGGAAGATTTGCTGAATGATGTATATGTGGGTGTTTTACTTGCATTTCAGTTTGATTTTCATTTCTGTATTGTAGCACTACATTAAGAAGAACTGAAAAATGGAGCAATATGAACAACATCCAATTTCAATTGATCCTCATTTTGATGTGGACTTGAATGCATCTCCCCTCCTTAATTATATTTAATGAAATATAATCTTTAAAAACTGTAATAAATTGAGAAATTACAAATATTTTCTTATGATCAGTAAAAATAATTGATAAAAACAAGAAAAAACTTCCAAAATTTAAATAATATTTTAATTTACATTTATTTTTGTTTTATTTAAAAATTGGCTCCAAAGCAGCTTTTAAAAGATATAGAATTTATTCTGGTAGTGTAGGGTAGGTATGTGTGAACACACACACACCTACCTTTTATTAAGTATAGAATGAACTTAAAGAACATTGTTTGTATTTTTGGGTGAGTTTTTAAAATTTTTCCTCTCTATGGTGACTACAAAAAAGACGCACGTATCTCAGTAGCTCTAAAAACTTTTTCTTGGCATATCTCTGGGCCATTAAAAAAAATCTAAAACAAACTTTGGTAATATTTTCTGAAACAGTCTTTTTTATTGAATGTTGGTTATATATATTTTTTGTTAACAAATATGATTAGGCCCAGGATAACTGACTGAATATTGCTGAAACTACTAGTTCTTTATGTTGTGCTGAATTTATAATGAGAACTTCGGAATTTCTCTTAAGGTAAAAAGCTAAACAATTAGAAAATACTTATTTTTGAAATCTAATTTGCATTTGCTTGTAAAATTTCCCTGGGATATTCTTGAAGTTATTAACATAAATATAAATTTTGCAATGCAGAACTAATTTACATTATAAAATTTGAATTGTTATTATGTAAATTGGTTAGCGTAGAGCAGTGGTCTTCAAACTTTTTCGACTCACAGAACCCTTAGAACTGTAAGGTGTTTTCAGGAAACCCCATTCCACTCTTACAAGAATAATACTCACACAATAATATTACTAATTTCTGATCTATTTTGTGTCATGTACCCTTGCACTATATTTAGTTACTGGTATATGTACTTGCATTTTATTACGCAAACTGTCGAGGTCTAGGTTGTCTGTAGTAATATTTCATTTGTTTTTGTTGCTAATCACATTGAAAAATATTTTCCCCATTAATACATTGTTCTGAAAATGACATTAAAATGTTAATAGCTGTGTGAGAAATTGTGTGTATGTTGTTTGAATTAACAACTTAAAATTTAGGAGCTCAGTTTTTGCTTAAATTTAGATTTTAATGTTGAATCTATTAATATATTGATAAACTGTTCTCTGTCCTTTATTATAGGTGTTTTTTTCCCTCACTAATGAAAAAAGAAGCATTTCATTTAGAAAACTACTTAGTTTTGCAAAACATTGTACTGAGTATAAAAGTATTTCGTGGAACCCATGATAGTAAACAATAGAATATTCAGATATAAAGAAAAAAAGGTTTTAATACTCTTTAGTTATATTATAATAAAAGTTAAAGTATTACAAAATAAAGCTATATACTATGCACAAATAAAACTTTTAGTTTTAATAGCTGGAAGGAACTTTAGATTCTTGTAATAATATAAACTTTATAGATATGGTGAATCCATTTATAATTTTCTTCTCTAATTTTTATTGTGACTCGTGACCCCTAGGTATTCTTCATGGAACCCTAAGGTTCTGTGGAACTTAGTTTGAAGACCACTGGCGTAGAGTTATAATTTATCTCCAAGGTTTGTAAATGGTGCATAAAACAAATTTGATAGAAATTATGGAATGATCAGTTGTTACATTTCCAATAATGATGGATATTTTTTATTAAAAAGTATCAGGTGGGCTTAATAAATCTGAAGATATTTTTTAAGTATAAGGTGTTGTTGGTTACTGTAAATGTAATGTTTTCTGTTCAGGCCAGCTTTTCTCTTGCTTTCTCCTATGTACCTTATTTTAAGTGTATAATTTTTGGTAATCAGTTTCAGATTAATAGTGTTACATGCTTAAAATAAAATTGACTATTATAAATTTTTGACATTCATTTTTCATTGTTAACTTAATGATTTAAAATTTTAGCTTTTAAAGTGTCTTGAGATGTCATTATATGAGGAAAAAAAAATAAATCCCTAACAGAATTATTCAGCCATTTTATATATAGAAATAAACTAAGGGTATTCATGATATTTATGACTTACTCTTTCGTGGAAAAATAGGATATATAAAAAAAATTGATTTGGTTCGTAATCCACTTGCGATAACGGATACATCTGTATGTAAATTAACTTTGAATGAAGAGGAAAAACTAATTTAGCTCTGTAATAATCAAGATTTGCTTTCAAAACATTCGGAAGAGACAGTTAACTCATTTTGGGTTAAAATTAAAGGCAATTATCTCTTAATAGCAAAAAAAAAAAACTTGGAAAAATATTGTTATAATTTTCTACATCTTATTTGTGTGAATTCGAATTTATATCATTAACAAATATAAAATGAAAAAAAGATTGAGACTTTAATGTAGATGATGAAATGTGGGAATGGAATTATCATTTTTATGACCACATATGAACAAAATTATCAGAAATCATCAAGCTTAAATTTTGCATTAAATGCATTCTTATAATTAATATGTAATTAATTACTCAATAAACATTTTTTTCTCTTTGTCATACATATTTTTTATTTAAAACTGAAAATTATTATCATAAACTTTTATAATAGTATATTACAGATAAGTTAAATTCTTTGAAACTTGTTTGATTGCTAGTGTGCCGCCAGATTTTGAATTTGATAAAAGTGTACTGCAATAAAAAAATGGTTGAGAATCACTGCTCTAAATCCTCAAATTTGTGTGGTATGAATGTTTCGAGAGTGGGATGCTAGCTGTGTATATCTTCCTTATCACTTGATTGTGGTTCAAAATTATGATGTCCATTGGTAGTAGCCCTGAAATTTTTGCAAAGGGCAAAGCTAATAAGCAATTAATATGTAATGTTTACTTGTCTTGATAAACATAGATTTGACCTGATCCATCTGATGTACAAAATGTAGATTTCAGCTGCGAGAATTTCACTTAAATTTACAATTCTCTGAGCCCTTTCTTTTTCAAAAAACACTTGTACATCTTTAATTCTGAACAAGAGTAAAGTTACTATCTTGCTATTGTTACACTGGATATAAGACCTTGTCAGGGTTAAAAGCTGTACCTACATTGTGAACACAGATGACATTCCCTAAAGAGATTTCCCTATTTTTCACCCTTATTCTTGCCTATTAGTGCTTGTCTTTTTATAATTCACATTGTCATCATGTGTTAACAATAGTAACAATTATATACTTGATGCAAAATTTTTTACTTACAAAGTAACAAGTTTGCCTAAATATGGGATTTGAGTTAATAAAAACAACTTTCAACTACTAGTCTCATTCCCTCTCTTTTATAGTTTTCATTGCTAAATGAACAAGTTGGAAATTTTTGAGCAGAGTGCCTTTTCTTTTTTTGAATTTCTCTTTATAAAAACTTTACATATCCCTGGAGCATGTGTATCACACTTAGAGAATCGCTGCTGTAGCTCAATCATTGATCTATATATTCTTGTTTAACTTAATTGCATTAAATTTGTGTTCTAAAACTAACATGGGTGTTATTGAAAATATTGAAGATTTAATGTTGCTTAATGAACTTAAAAAATTTATTGTAATATTAAATCTAATTAATATAAAAAAAATTTAAACAATTTTTTTGAATAAAATGTGATTAATTTCAGTTTGTCTTAGCTTTATAATTATAGCAAAAGTAATTAAAAAAAATCGTGAAGTTGTACATTTTTAAGATTTGAGCTTTTAAAAGTTTCTGGAAGAGAGGTGTATTTGAATATTTAATTTACTGTGCACACTTGTATAAAAAAAATTGATGTCCTGCAATTTTTAGTATATAATTGAAATTTTATATAAAGAAATATTTTTTTTTCTTAAAATTTGAAGCACAAAAATTTTTAGTGTGGAATAGGGGGCTCCTTGGATTTGGCTATGTTTACCTGTGGATGCCAGAATGATTTCAGCTCTTCATTTCTCTCGGAACACCTATCGCAGCATATAGGAAGTTTGGTGAACTGATTCTGGTCGCCAAAAGAATTGGCTTTGCCAAGGGGCCCCCTACTCTACACTTTAACCGAAATTTTATACGTATGAAACAGGAGGGAAAATAAGCATTTGTTCTAAAAGATTCTCGAAGGGATTTTTCTCAGTGCCTTTAATTTATCAATTTATACTAAAGAAAATGTATTTCTTGTTTAATATCTTGATCCTTTAGAAACACATGCAATATTTCATAATATTCACCATTTATATCTAAATAATTGTTTTGTGAAATTTACTTTCTATAAAAACATCACATTATCTGCTAGGAAAATCTTTGAAGGAGTCTGGTTTTTTTTGTGTGTATATATATAATGTGGTATCTCTCCTTAATATTTTTATTATGTATCAATATATTTAGTACTGGTAAAGATTGTGCAATATGGCTGTCTAAAATTTATTTCATTTGCAAAAATTTTTTTTGTATTTTCGTATAAATTGCATTGAATTTTAAAATGTTATTCTTTAATTTTCTAAAATGTGAAATTGTAACATTTTAGGTATATTTTAATATTTGATTAAGTTGCAGTGGCTTAAGTTTTGAAATTAAAAAAGTCTTTTCTTACTACTAAATTTTTAAAACAGACAATCAAGTATTTTTTATATTTTATTATTATACAACTGTTTATGGTTTTTAAGTTTTTTTTTAAATAAATAAAAGTTTGATACTATTGGAACAAATTGGCATATGTGTCATAATTCATTTTTAAACTGATTGTGTTAGTGCGTAGTAACTGGAAATGTGAACTCAAAACTCATTGTTCCAATTTTCATTTGAAAAATAACGGATTTATAGTTATTGCCTATTTGTAAACACTTTTAACTCATAAAAACATTGTTCTTATATTTTGATTTATACAATATACATATTTATCTTTAAGTTTTAAGTGTGGTTTGTAACTACTTTTTAAAGACAGGATTATTAAATAGCTTAAAACTAAGTTGATAAAAATGTCAGCAATTCATCTACATTATGATACTGCACATAAATGATTTTGTGCTCATTGTTTCAAGAAAGTTATTGATATTTGCATAAGGTAATATGTCTGCGACTTAAAATGAAACTAGTTATGTCCTTTTAGGGAATGTTATATGCAAGGTAGCTTAAAATTTGTCTTTTACTTTTTTTTTTGCATTTTTTTTAAAAAATAGTAACAAATTCTTTAATTAATGAGTGAATATTTATTCAAATTTTTAAAAAAGTTCTTTTTTCTAATCAAGTTACCTCTTGTTTATTATTCCGATGAGAGATGTGTCCTTTTCATTACTTTTTACTCATTTATCCTTTTTAAGATTTCAAGATAATTTTACAAATGTGTATGAAATGTTTATTTTTTAGGCAATTGATTTCCATTTTATTAAATTTTTTTTAGGTGTCAGCTGAAGGCCATTGTATTATGCATGGGTTTTGTGGTGAAAATGATTATGGCGATGCTACATGTTCTTACAATGGAACAGCTAAGCTATTAGAAGATGAAGAGGCATTAGAAACTTTACAAGAAATTTGTCCTGATATAATACGTGGTATTATGTCTTTTCACTCTTTAATAATTTTAGGAAGATTTCTTTTACATTTATGTTAATGAAACCTATATTTTTTTATATCCTTTTACTTTTATGCTGGTGTAATACTTTTAAATGAAACCTATGAAACCAAAGAACCTATGGCTTCATTAATTCATTGTCAAGAAAGGGCCATCGAATTATAAAAGTTGAATTATAAGTAAAATATCATTTTATTTATATTCATCATACTCTAACAAAGAAAAGATAAATTTGATACATATAACAATACATTAATATTCTGTTTAATTTTTTTTGTATTAGTCAAACTCAAAAATGAATCTAAATTTTCTTTAAATATTACATTATTTTTAAAATAATTAATTTCAGCTTAATTTTCAAAAATGAATATTAGTATAAAATTGCAGATATTACTGTTCCGTAAATTATAATATTACTTTCCATTTACTGATATTGCAAAATTAATGGAACAAAAGTTAACTTTTACAGTACATATATGCCATTGGTATACTGTGTCTCCTTATCTTTAATTATCCATGCAAGTAAGCATTCTCTGGAGTTAGAGTTGTTGAGTTGCAATAAGTATAAACCAGGGGTGTTAAACTCATGGCCCACAATAAACATTTTTGCGACCCGGCCAATATATTACTGAACAATACCATATAATAAAATAAGAAAATTTCTCCCAAAATAGGAAAGCTAGCAGCAGAGAAGAGATGTCAGGACATAAACATTAAATGTTTATTATAATGTATTATTCGAAATAAACCTACGTTTCTATGAATATTGGGTTTTTGCGACCCACCTAATTTTAAACCTTGTTCCTTTGGACCAAGTTAACCTTTGAGTTTGACACCCTTGGTGTAAACTATTAATGTATAAATTATTTAAGTTAAAGTATTAATGTAAATTTGGCATCACCCAAGCTGGTGAAGTAATTTATAAACTACTCTCCGCTTTTTTACTTTGAGCACAAACTGTATGACTTTTACAACTGCTTATAGGAACAAGCTGTAAGAAAATTTTCTCATGTGTGCATGTGCATACACACATAGGCACACACACTTTTTGAAATATTAATAATTAAGTGCATAAAATCTAGAGTTGTAGAAATTGTTATAAGGAAAAAGTTTGCAAAAAAAGTACAAACAAAAACTAGGTAATATTTAAAATATCTTAGAAATAAAATTGCATTTTGACCTATGTATGGGATAGTATGGAGTTCTTATTTAATATGCTGTGTTATTTTTATTTCAAAAACTAAAAGAGGATGAAAATGTATTTAATAACTACATATGGAAATAAAGTATTTATTTGGAAAATTTTAGTCTTACTTGTTTAGTCTTGTTCCCTGAAAAGTTAAGTATGATTGTTTTGAAAACATAATAAAAATGAAATGTGTGTTTTGTAAATGAAAATTTTGTAATTTCTTTTTATTTTTTTATTTTACAGAGACCAATGTGCTTTGTTGCAGTCCAGAACAAATAAATCAGCTGCAAAAAAATCTGGAGATAGCTGCAACATTGGGGCTTGCAAGATGCCCATCTTGTTTGTCAAACTTCAGGAAAAATTTTTGCCAGTTTGCTTGCAGTGCTAAGCAGAGTCACTTTTTAAAAATTGAAAAGCTTGGTAAAAGTGATGAGGGGGATTTAGTCATTGAAAAATTAACATATTTCATGTCCAAAAGGTATATTAATTACTTTGTTTCATAATTCAGATATTTTGATTAGATTGTCTGATACTTATATTAATAATTTTTTTTATATAATGATTTATATGCATTAAGTGTATGTATGGTCTATGTAACATTTATGTCTGCTTGATCGTTTTATTTTTGAATGTTATTCCAATATTGTGCACTTCAAAAGGTGGTAATTGGAAGCGATGTATTTGATATCTAATGAAAGCATCTGAGTTTTTCATTTGATTTTGTTAACAATGCTTTAAAATGTAAACATTAATTTTAATTTAAATAAAATTAAATTAATCTCTTGAATATTTCTGCTTATCTATTATCTTAAAATATTTAAAATTTCTGAAAGTTCAGAGTTTTTCTATAGTTATTTGTAAATTTCCTTTTTATGATTATAATAGAGGTTATATCAGTGATTCTCAAAGTAGTCTATTAGACCCCAGGGTCCACACCACAAAAAATTATTTGGGGGTCTATGAGGTGTAAATGGGTGTCTATGATAGTGGCTCTCATTAAACCAGATCATGACTTTAATCTTTGAAAAAATTTGATCTAGTGGAAACCAGATTTTACCAATTTAACGTTTACTGAATTTAGTGATGTTAATTTGTGGTTTCTAGGTGACAGCATAAATTTTGCGTACTGGAACCATTTCAGCATTTCTTTCCAAAGTTAAGCTTAAAAAGTATAATATTGGGCATTGCGATTTAAGTTCAATTTTTCACAGAGTCTGTCGGGACATTTTCGCCCACGTTCAACATTTACTCAGATTTTGAAACTAGGTTTGAGATTGCTTTGTTTTATTGTAATACAGCAGTAGACAATGATTTCATGTAGGCACTTTGAAAAAAAAATGCCATATTACATTGGGAACTGATCAGAGTAGGTACTAATAAATAAGTTTAGAAACAAATGTCAGCAATTTTGGGCTGAAAAAGACATATATGATATCTGTTGCAAATTATGGAATATCGTGAGAAAGTTTTTAATTGCTTTTCCTAGTGAGAGGGAGTTTCACTGAGTTTGCCAGTCTCAAGAAAGGGAAAGAAAAAACAAACTTGGCACTTACTAACAAAGGAAATGTAGGATTAAACCTGACTAGATTGATATTAAATGTTGAAAATTTGTTATTGAAGCACCAGATTCACCCCCTCTCATTGAAAGCATTTGTT
The DNA here is from genome assembly GCA_019973955.1 of Trichonephila inaurata madagascariensis. NCBI lineage: Eukaryota > Metazoa > Arthropoda > Arachnida > Araneae > Nephilidae > Trichonephila > Trichonephila inaurata. Next base: position 58,761 of record BMAV01013293.1, read on the forward strand.
TATAGCTCAGTTTATCAGTTGTTTGTTAATTTAATTTTAATTTCAATTCATTAACATGCACTTCTTAAATTTTAAATGCTATACTTCACTACAGTTAGAAATTTAGTTCTTTTAAAGTAGTAACACAAACTGTCAAAAAGACATTTAAGTTAATAAATTTGCAAAAATTTAATATTAGGTAAGTAGGGGTCTACTCGAAACTAAAAAACATGATAAGGTGTCTTTGAGATAAAAAAGTTTGGGAACCTCTGGGTTATATCATCATTTAATGATTGGAGATTAATAAAATATTTAATAGATTATTATTATAAAATTATCATTAATGTTTTAGATTCATCTCTTAAAATTCTGAGAACCATTTCTTGGGTTTAACTTTAAAGATAATTTTTTAGCCTAATAAATTGAAAAAGAAATAGGGTGTGTAATATTAAATTTTAGTTATTTTTGTACTTGTGAAGTGAATTATAAATACCTGCTTAATTTCTACAAGTATTAATCAATAACTATGTAAGACTAATAATATGGAATTAACTTCAAGATTGATCAAATAAGGAGTGATCAATGTTTCACATTATCTTTTATTTAAGAAACTGTGGGAAAGTTAATTTTTCTTGTTATTGCAAGGGGCTCAGAAAATTGAAATGTAACTGAAAACTGATATTTATAAACTAGGAAACTAGTATGAATGTTCAGAGTTTTATATGTATATATTGTATCCAATGCCTTATTTTTCTTTAAATCAACAATTTAAGATTATTTTTAGTTAAATAAAAATTAACATTGGTGGTAGTTGCTAAATTTATCTTCTTTCTCTTTTGTATATTATGAATGTGTGCAGTATTGTAATTATGTAAAAAAAGTTTATCTTCATGTCAAATTATTTTCTTGTTTTAAAATACTTTAAAGGTATGCTGAAGGAATGTTTGCCTCTTGCAAAGATATTCAGGGATTAACTCCAGGGTCGACTGTTCTAGACCTTATGTGTGGAGGCTGGGGTAGAGAATGCACTGCTGAACGATGGTTGAATTTTATGGGTTCTACACCAGCAGATGATGGATTTTCTCCTTTTGAGATTAAATATCACCTTACATCTGATTCATCTTTGGTTGTTGATGGACAAATATTTCACCCTATGAATGAAAATACTACATCGTACGTATTGTTATAAGTTGTAACTCTTGTAAATGTTTTTAAAAATAACAGTTTTTGCATAAAATATCTTTTTGATCAGATATTTCTTTATACCTGTAATTCGTTTTCATAAATAGAATAAATACTAATATTCTTTTGAAATAAAATTTTAAACAGATTTTTAATAATTTAACCCTTATTTGCTCTGTGTTTCTCCGCATCGAACACCAAACTTGACTTGCTTTTCAAACCATTTATTTCCATTACAAATGAATGAAAATACATGTATAATTTGCATTGAACTTTCTTTTTCAATCCTGACTTCACAGATTGCAGCAGCATGATGCATTCTAATATTAAAAAAAAATCTGTATTTAGTTATTTAAATCCCTGGATTTACTTTAGTTCATATTTTTTTATATAAAAAATAGAATTGGTTGGAAAAAAAATTATTTAGTTTGCTATAATCTAATCTACTTATTCCATATTATTTTTAACCCTTTAAGCATTTGTGGAATCCTTAAATAAAGCTGGCTGTTTCATGAGCTGGTACATTGCACCTTTAGCAGTTTAGTGTATTATTGTAACAGAAGGTGATAATGAAATAACATCTGTTTCATTTTCTGGTTTTCTCTTTTTGGGAGGTATAAAGTCAAGTTATATTTAATGCTGATGGAGAGAGTTGAATTGTTTAGAAACAACTTACACCCACTATGGCCTTTTTAAATTTTGGCAAGAGGTTTCAAGCAGGGATTTTTGAGTCAACTTTGCTTTTAGCTGGCAGAATTTTATGCTCTCATGTTTGGGTTTTGCTACAGTTTGTTTCATAAAATTTCTAGGTATCTTATTTAAATATATTACAGCTTTTTTGTTTATGTTAAGTATAATTATAGTTGTTTTTCTATGTATTATTTGTTCTTTAAATGGCACATAGGTTTAAATATTTTTGAAGCGCTGAAAATGCTTCAAAAATTATTCTTGGGTGGCAATTCCAAGGATATCGGTAATACACTCCTGAACTATTAGTACAATCTGATAATGATGATTTTTCAAGATCAGGATCCTCTAAAGATAAAGATTTAAATTTGCTCATGCAATTCTTACAAAAACTTACTTGGATACTCCTTAATGTCTAAATAGATTTCATATACCATTTTTTTTTTGTTGAAAGTGAAGTGTGCAACAAAGGGTTAAACCTTTTTAATATTTACATAAACTGTTTTTATAATTAAAAATATTTTTCAGTTGTTCTGAAAGTCCATATCCTGGTGCGGAAGCTTGTACTTGTTTGGACTGTGAAGCAGCTTGTCAGTTAAATATAGCTTCTCCTCCACCCTTACCAGCTGAGAAAGAACCCTTTACACTTCTGCATCATGATGGAGTATCAGTTTTATGCCTTATTATATTTTGTTTTGCCACAGCCTTCTTATTGTTGGGATATTTTTACTTCAAGATTCAATCCAGAAAATCATTGCGTTGTAAGTTGGTGCATTTGATATTAGATATATATTTTTTTCTATTGCTATTTCGAATTATTTTTCTTGGTTGCTTAAAAACTGAATTAAAACTATGAAAAGTTAATATACATACGTATATAATAAATTAGTATGATTGTAAGTGTGTATGCATGTGTGTTTGTAAAAGCTTAAAAATAAAATATTTTGTTTCCCCAATAAAAAAATGTATATAGCTTAGTAAATTAAGTAAACTTTTGATATATTTATTTGTTAATTTTATTTTAGTTTGCTAGTCAGTACTTTAAAAGTGATAGCATATGTTTAACTTTTTGCAGTATATCATGAAGTATTTATCGAATTTAAAGGTTTTCATGTAATCAAAATGCTTGTTTTGTGGTATTACTTATGTTTTCTGTTAGTTCATTAATTCATTTTCGTATAGTTTCTTCTATGTGTATGTATAAAATGAAGGTTATTTTAACATCATGAAAAATACAGAATATTATTGTTCCTCCTTAATTAATCAACATTTTATTAGAAATGAAACACTGGGAAATTTATTTGTGTTTACTTTTGTAAGTAATTGTTATGTATAATTAGTATATTTATTTTAAAAACTTGCTATCATAATGATTTGTTCTGGAATTTGAACTTTCTATACAATGAAACAGCATATCACATATAATTTGGAAGTTTTAATTTTGGCATCAGTATAATCAATCTTGTTTTTGCTGCAACAAATTAAAAGAGAAAACTTAAAATCTTTGAGTTTTTGTCATTTGTTTCTTTAATTAAAATAATTGTGAACAATTGAAAAACTTTTCTGATTCTTTTAAAAAAATAGCCATTCTTTCAAATGTATTAAAATTTTGTATTAATTTCTGTTCTTGTCAGGACATGAGGAGTACTTTCACTTAAGTATGCTAAGCTTCTATATCTGTGATTTATTAATTTACTTTCTTAATTAGCAATCAGAATTTTGTGGATAATTCTGTGTTTCTCCCTTTTTAGGGATTTTAATGTGTTAGCTTCTTAAATAAGATATTCGAAATATTTTCGAAATAAATTGTGCTTATTTTTGTTTCCCTCTTAGTTTACATTGTATTATGAAATAACTTGAAAAGAATTTCTTAGCAATTTTCTTTTCAATGTGCTTATCATTCGGATATTAGGAACTACTTATTTTTAAATAATAGTATTAAAATTTGTTGAATTTTGTTTTGTTTTCCTGTGATTTGTGTTATATAAGCTAATTCTATAAGAAACTATAGAGCTAATCGGTGAACATTCATTAACCTGTAATATCTCTGGGATTTTATAAACTTAATTAATAAGTTTGTTTTGCTTATGCTTTTTGTATCACAATGCATAAGCTCTTTTTTAGTGACTAAGGACAAATTTTTTCATTCTTTTTAAGAGATAGGATTGACCTAAGTAGAATTATTTGTTTCTTTTTGGTGGTACTTTTATAAAATTGATTTAAAATTTTCAGTTATAATTCTTAGTTTTTATCTTCACAGAAAATTTTTTATTTGAATCTTGGGGGAAAACGTGTGTGCTTTTAATTTAAAAAAATTTCTACTATCTATTAAATGAGTTTTTAAACACATACCTGTGAAGAATGAGAAACTCAGAATTGCTAACAAATTCCTTTTTTTTCCTACTTGTATTGGAGTTTCTTGTGAATCACTGTGTTGTGTTTATAATTTGAACATTATGCAGTCAGTTTCATGATAAGAATCCTAAACTTCACTGAGTACCCTTTTAATTTCTTTCATTAGAAACATATATAAATAGGATTTTTTTTTAGGTGTACTGGATTGATCTTTGTTTGAAGTGTGTGCATGATTGTATGAGTGCAGAATCATTTTATTCACATTTCTTCCCTTAAATATTTAGATACAAAAAATTGATATTGTTCGAGGGTTTTTTAAAAATCTTTAAAGTAAATTTCATTTTTTTTTGTATCTGAAACATTTGAAGGAATATTTTCTGTGAAATTAATATATTTTTATTACTTGATAAACTGCAGTGCTCAATACACACCTTGCTTTCCCCCCCTAAAATTAATCATAGATATCTGTAATTCAAATGTTTTTCTTTGCTTCATCTTGGAATCCTGGGTTTTATACTGCTTTTTAAAATCCTGGGTTCTAATTTCTCCCCTTCTGTTATTGTACTTTGAGACCTAAAGCTGTGTTTATTCAGTTTAATTTAGTAGGTTTTGGTTTTATCTAACTTTAGCTTGAAGTAGATTTAGAAAAACATATTTGTGCTTTCTAGTAAACTTAACTTGCATTTATCTCCTTAAAATAACTGCATGCAGGCATTGTAGAACTAGAATTTTATGTATTTTTACGTATTATTTCCCTCCCCCCTCTCTTTGGACATTAGCTTCTTTGTTTCCCTTTGCTTTTCAACTTTCACCTGCTATTGTTATACTTTGATTTCATGGGGTCTTGTGTTGGAATTGCATAGCTTTTTTAGTTTAGTTATTTGCTTTTTAGTTTTGTTTATTCCGTAAAAGCTAATTCATCTCAGCAACTCTTTTTTGGCAATTTTTCATTAAATGGTCTACCCTTAGCTTTATTAGCTATATCTAAAATGTAAAACTACTTAAAGGATGCTGTCTGGTAATAGAAGCAGTGTGTATTAAACACTGCAGATTAATTTCGGTTCTCAAAGCTGTCATGTAACTGGAATTACCCCTAGCAGGTGAACAAGAAGTTAAGATGGAGAGAAAAGGATCATCTCATCGGCCTTTGATTCTATTGAAATCATGTTCACCGTCTGCCTCAGGGGTGGACTTGGGCTCATTAGAAGAGGTGGAGCCCCTTCGTTCAAAGCGGTCAAGTACGTCTTGCTAACCTTGGTGCTGTTAATTTCTATTTTGTGTTAACTAATGCTCTCCATCTTGCTAACTTTTAACATGTGTTATTAAACCTATTTCTTTTTGCAATTTCAAATTAAATATTTCCTCATTTATTACAATCTTTTCTTTTTTATCATAGTTTCTTTCAGAGAGTTTACTTGAGCATTGCAAAACTAACAAAGCTAGTTTCTAGTTTTTTAAAATGACTAATATTCAAAAGATGAAGAGCATTTGTTTTGCACAAGCTATTTCTGTTTTCTTGATGCCTTACTAATAATGTACTACTTTCTTATATTGTCTATCTGGTTGAGGATTATCCAGTGTCTTTTCACCATAGTTAAAGGGTTTTAATTCTTTTGTTTTCATACCTTAAACCTATTTGTGGTTTGTAGTGAAATTAATATTTCCTACAAATTTCAAATCCAACACAGAATGAACGAATCCCTTAATAAGCAATATTTTCAAATTGTTCAGTTCTTGTAAAATTACATTTACCTCTCATTATTTTTTAATAAACAATATCCAAATTATCCTGTTTGCCTTTTACCTTTTGAATAATTTTCTGTTCATATTAATTTTGTACTACATATACAGATTTTTTTTTGTAATTTGCTATTTATTTTAAAAGTGACTAAAAGAGTTCTGAGCAAATTCTGCTGATCAAATAGATCCAGGCAAATTTCTATTTTTAAAAAAAATTCTGATTTTGGCAATTGTAGGACACAATTTTGGTATTAGCTGTGTGGAAAAGCTTTATCATTGTTCACTCACTAATTATTTCATTGAAAAACTTTTGGTTTCAAAATAACTATCAAAATGCAATTAAAGTTAAATATTCACTTTGTAATATTTTTATAATGTTTCTGTGTTTAATTAAAACATTTGATAAATACAAAGAAAATTGAGTTTGATATTTTCTAAGTTGCATGTTTATAGACCAATCACATGCATATATTTCCTATTTCCTAAATTTCATAAAATATGATTGAGAATTTCGGTTTAATTCTGGATAATAATACCGAGTTTTGTAATTTTGATTTGTTTTGCAACTCTTTATTTTATTCAGTCTTATTATTTGGTGTATGCATTTGTGTGTTTGCTGCCAATAGTTATGTTGCTGTCCCCCATTTGCTTCTATATGTGTTAATAATTTGAAGTTATTGTACTTTCTCCTTGGAAAGGTTTTCAATGATTAGTAAATAAACAAATGTACATCAAATATGATTGCAGAAATGGTATTTGTATTTGATTTATTCATTATTTTTAATATAAAAACAAAGGGGCTATGAATAATTAATTTTAAAATTCATATCACAGCAAGTTAAAAGTAATTGGTATGTGTAAAAAAAAGAATTTAACCCTTTCGGAAGGATGCAAACAATTGTGTACCACCAGGGCTAAAGGTTTCCTCCGCAGTGTCTCTCACAGGCCGGAGGGTTTTGTGCAATTAAGCCGAAATCCTTAAAAATACCAAAATATAAACTCGTTGCTCAATATTTTTCTGTATATTATACGAATGACCCATATGCTTTATATATTTTGTATTAATATACTTTAATTACTTCAGCCACTTTCTGTTTCAGTACAAGTTTTTAAACATTTTATTGTGTCAGCATTTGTAAAAGTCGACCTTGCAAGAAGTAAGAAAAAAAAGACAGATTTTGTCTACCAGATCTAATCATCCATTAAAAACTAGACTGCAAACCCAAATCAAATACTTTAGTGAAAATAAATCTCTCATCTTCACTATAAACAAAAACCACATGTTCATTTCAAGAGCAATCGTAAAGTACTCAATTCGAAAACATTCCCTTTCCCTTATGTATATAAAACAAAACCACGTGTATGTGAGTAATATTTCTCTCATTTCGAGTAGAAGGTCAGATCTCTCTGTATCTCAAAGCTTATGGACATAAAATTCCATCTATTGCCAAAAAACTGAACTTACAAAATGTTCCAGGTGCCTGGCTCACCGGCGAGTCATTCGGCCTACAGAGAAGAAACGCGCTGGCTAATCAGCGAGTCATTCAGCCTCTGACGGCTGGCTCGCATTTGGCACATTCGTCCCGAAGAGGTTAAAGAAATGATAGACTTCTTAAAGTTCCTTTTTACCATTAATTTTGGTTAATTTTATTTATCATAAAATGCAAATTAGTTTTGGAATGGTTTTCAAATTTTTTTATAAGGGCACTTGGATATTTACTAAATTACTTGATAGTCAAATTATTTGTTATTTGATATATTTCTAAATTGTTTATATTTGTTTTTGAGTCGTAACTTTTTGGATTTAATTTAAGAAGTTTTGCATTAGTTTACATTCATTATTTTCTTAATGACGTTATCTGTATTGCAATTCTAACTTCAGGTATCTAGTGCTTGTAAAAAAATTTTTTTTTAATTTTGACCATACATAAAAATTATTTTGATGTATTGTATTCTACTAATTTGTCAGTTGGCCATGGAAGAAATAAATTAATCAAGCAGTTAAACATTACATAAACATAACCATATAAACATTGTTTTTAGATCTGTGCAATACTTGTTAACTAAAAAGAAACTTGATAGAAAGAAATAGTTTGGAATTTGATTATTTCTTCACATTTCAACAATAGATGATGCTTGTTCTGGCAATCAAAAGAATACAGACCAAAAAAAGAACAAAAAGTGAGGAAGATTTGGAATAACAGACAAAACTCGAGGACACTTTCTGATACAAATAGCTCAAATGTTAGTGAAGGTATCTTTGTGAGAAAAAGAGCTAGAAGCTCACAGAGCAAAAACTGATGCCTGTTTAATTTTGTCTGCAGATCATAGCAAAACAGAAAAGGGTTTTTATAAAATTTGTACTACAATGAGTATTATAAGCAAGATCAGATTTTAGTGCTTTCAAAGAAAAAATTTAATAGAGAATGTTACTATGCTAGTAATATCCTTGCATCAAATTGCTATAGAACAATGCCTTGGTACTGAACAGGATTTTTGAAAATTTGTCTGCATATCTAAATGTAATAGGCATGCCTCTTGAAATCAATTGTTGTGTAATTCAAAGTGTTCTCAATATTTAGTTTACATTAATGAGTAAGCTTGATTTTGTTGCATTTGTGCAAATTCACTTCTGTAATTGCAATAATTCTTTGAAATTGTTGCATTTATTCTTTATATTTTGCTTTGTTCTTTTAATTCTATCAATTAGACTTTGTAGAAATTGAAAAACAAATAACATTGTGTTCAATTGTAAGAATTTATTTAAAATTGGTTATATGAAATTGCTATGTACTTTTATTTCATAAAGTTAAAAGTATTTACTAGCAAATAGCTCTACAGAGTTATACAGAGAGACATATATGTGCATGCCAAAAATAAGCAAGGGTTCAAATTAAAATTTTTCTTTTTTTTCCCTAAGAAAATATGCAAAAAAATTTATATTAATTTTTAAAAGTTGCACACATTATTTTATGAGGCTTTGTCAATGTAAAATTTTGTGTATTCTGTAGAGCTATATGCAAGAAATCATTACGTATGTGTGAATAGATATATATTAGTTTTATATGTTTATATTATCTTTGTATTTGCAGAGTTCTTAGGGTGTGCACCATAAATAGATTTCATTGTATTTTTAGAAATATGCTTCTTACTTTTTATATTTTGTTTATTAAAATGTTTGGGGAAAATTATTTTTATTGAAAGTTTACATTTATTTGTTACATATATAGAATATTAATGTTTGAAGTAGATTGCCATTTTTTTTTAAATGCTTTATATTAGTATGTTATGAAGTTTATTTTCTTAATGGTAATGTGGCTGTGGTAGCTTAGTGGTTATTGTAACAAACTCATGGCTAGCATGTCATTAGTTTACACCTCAATGCCACTGAAGACCCATAGTGTAGAGAGGCTGTTGTACCTTAAATTGATCAAAGTTCAAAGTCTTTTTGTAAATGTGATGTGTTAGTTTGGAGAGGAAGGCACCAGTTTGTGTATCATTCTTGTCACTTGACTGAGGTTCAAAATTATGAGGCCCATTGCCAATAGCCCTAGTTTTGCTTAATAGTACAATGTTGTTAATGAACACTAGCTCACCTTTCATGGTAATAATGTATTTTTCTCTTATAGTTATTCCTGGTCAACCTGTTGAAAAATCACAAGATTTAACTGATTCAAAAAAAGTTGATGGAGAAGTAACTCATCAAATTCCTGAAACTGAAATAATATCAGATATATCATATCTGCAGAAACTGGGAGCTGCAATTGAAAGACATTTGGAAGATAATTTTTGTCGTTGGGGTACTTATGTTGCAGAACATCCATTGCCAATAATGACTCTTTCCTTAGTAGTCAGCTTTGCATTAGCATCAGGTTTATTAATTCGATTTTCTGTTACAACTGATCCAGTAGATTTGTGGGTATCCAAAAGCAGCCAGGCTCGCCAAGACATGGAATACTTTAATAAGCATTTTGAGTAAGTTGTGCTTATATGAATCAATCAATTACAGTGTTAAAAAACTGTTTGCATAAATAATGCAATAGGAATATAAGATGTTAGAAAACATAGAATGTATGAATTACTTTTAATGTAATAATAGTATTTTACTGAATTATGGATCAACAAATTAAAACATGCTTATATATAAGTTATTTTCTTAAGAACACAAATCTAGTATTATTGCTTTTGCTTTTTAATTAACTTCCAATAAATATATATATTTTTTATTGCTTAGGCCTTTTTATCGAGTTGAGCAGATGATTGTTACTCCAAAAAACAAGAGCTCATTTGTTCAAAGTATTAAAGAGAAAAATCAGCAAAAGACATATACTTGGGGCCCAGTTTTCCGTAGAGACTTTTTGTTGGAGGTATGTTTCTTTTTGCACTAATAAAATAGTGATTAAAATATAATTTTAAAAACACAATAAATTGATACATTTTTGAAACTAAGATAAAATAGCTTTGAAAGATATTACTAACCAATACATTATTTTACATTTTATTAAGAGTTCTTTTAGTACTATATATGCATTTTATCATAACTTGCTTGTATTTTAGGTATGAGTATGTTTGCTAGTGTATTTTATAGCCTGCAATTTTATAAAAACTATTAAAAGTGAACTTTACCTTATTTGAATTTAGGGAAATCATTTTGTAACAGCTTAATAAATATGATAAAGCCTTCAAGTGCAAAACATGCCTCACTTGACATTTTTCATTTGAGTGCATATGTACTATCAGAATTTTCTGCAGAAGTTTTGTGAACTATTAATACTTTGCACTTAAAAACTTAGTATCTCTTCTGGTCTCATAGAGTAAAATTTTTCATGTAAGCAGTACTCTCTCTCAGCCCTTTTTGAAGGAATAATTATGTTTTTATTTTTATGAATTTATCTGTAGTCCTAAGCTATGTCTGGCAAAAATAATAATAAAAAAGTGTCTGTTATAAAAGCTAAATAGTGAAGATTAATAGTGCTTAGTGTTGAGAAAGAAAATATTGTTCAATCCATAATATATATGTATTATTTCTTAAAATTTTAATAAAAATATTTATCTTGATTATAAAAATGTAATAGCATGTTGGTTTTTTAAAAATTTTTGGAACCTAATTTCCAATTTTGTATGAAACCTGTGTTATACAAAACTAGTTTCGTATAACACAGGTTTGCATAACAAGGATATTTTTTCAAATGTAACCCCTGTGTTATATGGAGCTACCTGTAATTTGTTTTTATGGGATAATTTATTTAGAGTATAAATACATATTATTAAACATGAATTAAAATGGTGCAAGTACCTAATGCACATATTTAAAAGTATTGAGACATGTAATTGTTTCTTACTTTTGGTTATTTTTAACATGTGTAAACTCAAGACTACATTATCTGTAAAATTTTGTAAACTTTGGATTTTGTATTGTTTTTCTTTGGAAAAAATTCATTGATGGCTTTTGTCTGTGTGCAAATATCTTGTAAAACTGATAATGAAATAATAATAATAATAATCTTGTAAACTGATAATGAAATAATGTAATCTGAAAATGCTTTATCTTATTCATTTTAATATAGAATAAATTCATTTTAGGGTTTAACATCTTATAATTTTATTAAAGGTATTGGACTTGCAGTTGGCTGTTGAGAAGCTTGTGGCAAAAAGTCAGAATAAAACTGTTGCTTTGTCAGATATTTGCATTGCACCTCTTGCTCCACTAAATTCGAACTGTGCTATTCAGAGTATATTTGGCTATTATCAAAACCAACGTAGTCTTTTCGAAAAAGATTTCGATTATCTGGGTCATTTCAAGGACTGTGCTGGGTAATGTATCAATATAAGCTTAATTTATAGTGAAAAATGTTTTATCTTTTGAATACATTTAATATTACTTAGGTATTCTATACATTAAATTATTGGAAATAATGTAACAGATATTTTATACACCATTTAATCTAGCCCCTGTTTCTCATTTCAATTTGTAATAATGCTTACTTAATGTAAACTTAATGATCCAGTTGTAATTAGGGGAAATCGTTTTTATAAATGTGCATTTTTTATTTTTTACAGTGCCATGGGAGAGATGAAATGCTTTGCTCCATATGGTGGGCCTTTGCAGAGTACAGAAATAGCTTTAGGTGGATTCGAAAACAGTGAATATAACACTGCTACAGCATTAATAATTACCATTCCTGTTATAAATCATTACAATCAAGAATTGAATAAAGATGCATTAGAATGGGAAAAAGTGTAAGTAACTTATCTTAAGGTTTAATTTTTCAATTATTTTGATTTATAAACATTTTTTCTTATTCTATTATCAGTTATATTTTTACCATTCTATTGTTTTCTTTAAAAACAATTATCTTACAGTACTTTTTGCTTTAGGTTAAGAATAATTTTTACTTTAGCTAAGAAAATATGTAAGCATAATAATATATACTGAGTATTATTGCTGTGTTTTGATTTTGTTTCATTTTATATTTGATTACAGATTTGTGGATTTTTTGAAGAACTACCAGTCTGAAAATCTGACAGTGGCATTTAAAGCTGAGGTAGTTAAACATATACATAATTACAATTTTTTTTTTTTTGCATTTTTTTCCTGAAACATTTTATATATTTGAAATTTTATGAAATTTAATGTGTGTATATAAAATTTTCAGAGGTCTGTTGAGGATGAGTTGGAACGAGGAAGCCATTCAGATATAGTAACTGTTGCCATAAGCTATTTGATAATGTTTGTGTACATTGCTGTTGCTTTGGGTGAAATTAATACTTGTAAAAGTTTGCTGGTGAGTATATACATTTTGTATTTTTTTTTGTGTATTATTCTTTGTTATTTTATTTTCACCCTGGAATGAGAAGAATTCCTTTAAATTTGTATATTGATATTGACAGATATACTCAATTTTTAAAACTAATGGAATTTTGGTTTTTAATTTACATTATAGATAATAAATTCTCTCATTTTATCCAGGTATTCATATTAACATTTTTACTTTTTTCAGTTTTGTTTTTTATCCTTATATCAGTTCTGTGGTTACATAACATGCATGATGAAAAGTCATGTAAAAAAAAAATGATGTTGCTTTTTATATTGGAATTTTCAAATTATATGTATTCTCATTCTTGATACAAATAATGAAATAATTATGTTGAGAATGAATTTGTACAGTTAGTATTTTTTTTTTTTTTGAAAAAAAGTTGTATTAATCTCTAATAAAAACAAATAATAAAACATGCTGGCATATATTAAAGGCTTGAAGCTCTTTTAGAGTATAATTAAAAACAAGTTCACTGCAACAGTTATTTAAATTTCTTAGAATATTTCAACACACATATGCAAATATTGTTTTTTGCTTTGATGTAAATTATATTGATTGATTATATAAAATACTGAAATGAAATATATTTGTGATGGCATACGTTGTTGGCATGTTTATTAAAAAGGTTGATATATTTTTTTTGAATATTTTTGGTTCTTGGATGTACATGTTTGCTTTTAAAATTTTCTTTTCTAGAATTTAATTTTTTCAAGATTTTTCTGATAATCTTAGTCAAATATTTTAAAGTTACAAACTTTGGTAAAAGGATTGTTGTTGGAAATTTGATTACATGTAAATGTTTGATTTTCCCAATATTTGATTTTCCATGTCCTTTAATTCTTAAATATCAAACTTTTTAACTAAATGTCTTATTTATTAAAGTTTTGTTTTTCTTTTTTGATATTTTTTTTTTTGCATCTTTGTAAAAATTGTAATATTTTTATGTAAAACATTTAAAGCATATTTCAGTTATAATTTGTTACTGTGCAAATATACTGGATTAAAAGCATAGACAATGTTAATATTTAATTATAAAACTTTTAATTTTAAAATTTAATTCATATGTGTTTGTTTTTCAGGTTGACTCTAAAATTTCTCTTGGATTTGCTGGTGTTTTTATAGTTATTGTTTCAGTTCTGTCTTCTCTTGGAATATTTTGCTTTGCTGGAGTACCAGCAACACTAATTATTATTGAAGTAATCCCTTTTTTGGTTCTTGCTGTTGGTGTTGACAACATTTTTATCCTTGTTCAGGCCTTTCAAGTATGTAACATTTTCATATAGGATTTAAATTAACCAAACAAATTGTTAATTTTTTTAATTTAAATTTATGTCAATATTTTATATATTGAGTTATGCTTATTATTTAGCGAGATGAAAAGTTGCCTGATGAAACTGTGAGTAAAAAAATTGGTCGAGTGGTTGGACAAGTAGCCCCAAGTATGATGTTATCTAGTCTTTCAATGTCGAGCTGTTTTTTCATTGGTTAGTAATTTTGCTTTTTTTTTTAAATATTTTAGTTTTAAAAATGCATAAATATTTTTATTTAGTTTAATGCCAAATAGGGTTTTCTTATTTTTATATTACATCTTAATTCATAAGCATTTTCAAATTAATACATTATTTCTTTGTTAAATGAAAGTTTGAATAGATTTTTTAAAAAATTAGTTACAATGTTAAAGGTTGCAGAAATGATTTTTTTCCTTTTAATTAACAAATGCAATGTATTCCAGGTGCTTTAACTGACATGCCTGCTGTCAAATTGTTTGCATTGTATGCTGGAGTTGCGCTACTCATCAACTTTTTTCTACAGATGACCTGCTTTTTGTGTCTATTTACTCTTGATGTCAAAAGACAAGAAGTGAGTACATTGAATTATTTTCCTGCTTGAACTTAGAATTTTCTTTTATGAATAACAATCAAGTAAACTTTAAATGTATTATTAATTGTGGGGATCTTATTTGGTGAATTTTAATCTGATTTGAAAACTAAACTTTTATTTACATTTAACTAATTGTGTTATAATAGGATTATATTTATGAATTAAAGCATAATATTTTTAATTTTCTACTAGAATTGGAGAATCATATATGAAACTCAATTTTGTTGAGGGATTTTCTTTAATTCAAAATGATCCTGAACTCCCCATGACATCATGTGATACATTATTTACCCACATAAGGATAAATACATTTACAACTTCAACTTTTAATTTTTTTTTAATTCTTAAAAAGTGCTATGACATCAAATTTTGTGGTGAGTTATGCTATGTTACATCAAACACCTGATCTGACCAAACAGTGTATTAAAACTAGGAGATTATGCGAAGGAAGCTGAAAATACTTTTGTCTGTTATAAGCTTTCTGCCTGTGTTTTATTGCTATTTTTCTGTATTTTTTTTGTTTACATAATGTATCATCGGGAATTCTAAATAAGTTCATAATTGTAATCACCATGTCTGAAAGCAAATTTCTCCATAGTGAATTTTAACAAATTTAAAGTGTTTTGAATTTAAACATATCACATATACATTCTGTTTTTCATGTTGAGCTGTGTAAAGTATTTTTTTCTCAAGCTAATTGAAAATTGTGAGAGATCTAGTGTAGCACACTTCTTTGTCAAAAATATTGACTTATTTAAAATAAGCATGCACATTAAAAAAGTTTTGTGAAGTTATTTGTTTTACATAATCAAAGTTAAGTGATCACTGCTGTATTATCAGATTTTAATGATTTATTGCCTTTCCTTATATATAGAATCATAGATTGGATTTGTTTTGCTGTATCAGAACTTCAAAACAAGAAAAAACAAATACAAATGGACTTTTATATAAATTTTTCAAGAATGTTTATGCTCCTTTGTTACTTAACAACTTTTCCAGAGTTCTAGTGGTATGATGAAATTTTTTTTATATATATATACAATTTTTATATATATTTATATATATATATATATATTTATTATAATTTTTGATAATTACATTAATTTTTTAAATATATTTTATGTCTGGATATTTTTAAATTAAGTAAAATTTATATTTTCAAAAGAATTTAATTAAGTCTTTTGCTATTACTAATAGTATTAAATGTTTTTAGCTTATAGCTTTCCTAGGATGGCTTTGTTCCTCTATTGCTGTTTTGAATAAAATAGACATAGGATTGGATCAAGAACTTGCTATGCCTGAAGTATGTGCATGTTTGTAATAAAATTAAATCATAATTATTTTTTGTTAAATTCTTTTAAAAGTTAGCTGTTTAATTAGAAATAAAGTATGTATCTTGTGCTTTGAAATTGCTTTTGAAATTTTCATAGGATTCCTACATGTTGAATTACTTTCAATACCTGAATAAATACTTGTCTGTTGGCCCACCTGTATATTTTGTTGTTACGGATGGATACAATTTTTCTGATGAAAATTCACAAAATAAGATTTGCTCTAGTCATGGTTGTGATGATGATTCAATGATGGTGCAGTTGAAATGGATGGCAGATAGGAGTAACAGGTAAACAATTGTTTTAAATTAAGTATTGAATTGTATTTAATACTGACCAGTTTCCTATAGATATATTTTTTATTTATAGAACTTACATAGCATTGCGACCAGTGAGCTGGCTGGATACATATTTTGAGTACATGCATAGCCCAAGTTGCTGCTTTCATATGAATCAAACATATTGTCCTGCAGAAGCAAGAAAGAAAGGTGAGATGTTTTGATGCTCTGTGTTTCTTATTATCTTACACACATATAATTATCTTACACACATAAAACTTAATATTTTTTAAAATTATTTATTAAAGGTATAAAATATCTGTGAAGATCAGACTTGCCTTTTTATATAATTTTCCAACTTTTAAATTTTTTGAAAATGTATTTCACATTAAATGTGCTATTTTCATGATTAAGTTAAATAATTATTCAAATAAAATTACATTAATGATTTTTTGATTATTATGCTCATGTGTAAAATTAAATAGACCCTTTATTTTTGATGGAAGTCAAACAGATATTATAATGGAAATCAAAATAGTAATGTAATAATGTGTTAGATAGGTGGATCATAATGGGTAATGTGTTGGGCTATTAAACATTTGACTTTTAAAACATATTCTTTCTTAAATAAATACGATCTTGTTTTCTGTCATGACATAAGATGTTCTTTTCATCAAAACTTTTTCTAAATTTTACCCCTTTTAACTTTTGTTTATTCCAGTCCAATGTATGTATTTATATATATTTCTTTTTACAGAATGTGAATCCTGTAGTTTACCACGCACTCAACGTCCTACAGGTCATGTTTTTAATAAGTATTTACAAAACTTTCTACAAGAAACCCCTAGCCAAACATGCTCAAAAGGTGGACGAGCTCAGTTTGGAGGGGCAGTAGAGATTAAAAATGCAAACCACACGGGAGTTAGTGTGGGAGCAACAAACTTCATGACTTACCACACTATACTGAAAACATCAAAGGATTTCTATGAAGCTTTAAGGTGGGCAAGAAAAATTTCTGGATGGCTCACTGAAAAAATACAAAATGGTTCAAGTAGTGAAGTTAGAGTATTTCCATATAGGTTTGTATTTTGGTTAAAAATATGTATTTCTTATGATTTCTTAATGTGTTTTGTATGTCTGTGTAACCATTTAATCAAAATTAGTTATGTATTTTGATATTAAATTAATAGTTTCTGTTAAGAGAAAAATTAGATTAAATTTTTTAACATTAAATATTTCAAGTTTGTTTTTATCACTGTGCAAAATTACTGTACATATACAGTAGAACGTCGTTTATCAAAACGTTTATTATCCAGAGCGTCAAATATCTGGACCAATTTTTTTCGTCAACTACATGTACTGTATATGAATGCGTTTTCGAACAGGGCAATGCTCAACAGTTGTTTCGCATGAGGCCAAAAATGGAAAAACCAAGGTCAGGGATATTTAGGGAATTTCAGTTGTTTGATTTGGTAAACATCTGCGTGGAATATTAGGCCAGTTTGTTTCCAAGTGAGGGGGTGTATACATGCTCTTTTGTTGAGTTGTGAATTGCTATGGCTTCGAATTCAAAATGGAAGCGCAAGCAATGTCTTGAACATAGAGACAAAACTTGAAATATTGAACTGTTTCATGAAGGGAGAAAATAGAGCATCTCTAGTACAGTTTTATAATGCTGGAAAGTAGACAATTTCTGACATAAAAAAAGCCGAGAAACCATTTTAAATTTTCTGTCAAAACTTGACTCCGAAGAAGGTTCGAAGAAAAGGAAAACCATGAGGGAAGCAAATGATGTTCTTGATCGTGCATTAGAGACAGTTTTCTGCATTAGAGATAGCTATGGAGGGTATGAACAACAATCAGAGTGCTGTCCTACTCAACTGCTGCTACTCAAGAGTATCAGAGACCTTGCAGTGAAAAATGAAGGTGTACAATGGTACAGTGAAAATTAAGTGATTGTTTTCCCCAATAAAGGTAAAATTGTGACATTTTGCACCTATTTTCTTTTTTTTTCAAGCACGTTTCCCACATGTGATGATTTTCAATATTCACATAGTGTCCAGTTTTATATACTGCATGGATCGCATTCAGTTTTGGGTTATCCAAACAATCATGTATCTGAATGTTGTCCTCCCAATTGATTTGGATAAACGACATTCTACTGTATACTATTTTACAAGCTTCAGATTTGTTTTTAAAAACAATTAAAAGATGTACTAAATTTATGAAGTCAATGCATATCTTTTGGTCTTCTGTTCTCAGAAAATCATATGTACATCATTAGTGTATTTCTTGAATTATTAACCTGTATTTTAAATTAATGGCCTTTTTGCTAATCAAATCAAATTTTGTTCAGTTTGAAACTATTTATAGTAACATGCGAGTCATTAATTTTAGTTCTTAAAAAATTTAAAAGTATGTGAATTGTTCTTTATAGATAGATCTTTTGTGTTTTGTGTAGATCTTGTTTTTTAAATGCGTTGATATTATTTACATAGTAATTTTCTTTTCTGAAGTAGGAAATCATGTATTAAGATAAAGTGATTGAGTTATTTGGAGTTAATATTTCATTACTTTTAAAATTTTTAACCCTGTAGTGTTTAAGTTTTATTTTTACATTAAATTTTTTCTCCAGTGAATGAGTTGATTTTATTATTTTTTTGCATTTTAAATCTAAAATACACCTGTCTTTAAATATTTTCAAATATTTGGGATAATTTAACATGATTGTATTATAGATTGTATTCTTGTTTCTTATTTAGCTGTATTTTTGTTTGGAAATCCATTATAGTGTGCAAGTGTGTTTGTGTGATAGTTCTCATTTTTGATCTGCTGGTAAAATATTCTTTGTATGAAAAAAAGAGAATCATTTATAGATACCTAGAAAATATCGTTAGCTAATTATTTTTTATTTGGGCACTTGTTTTAATTTTTTACAATGAAGTTTAAACAACATATAATATTTTGTGTAGTAAAGGAAAGCATGTTTTTTCCTTCAGAATTTAAACTCTGCAGCCGACATTAATTCGACTTCCTTATACAGTTGAACCTTATTAATTTGGATTGATTGGGATCCTTAGTTGACCAGCTTAATGAAAGAACTGATTAAATAAAGTTACCTATATAAAATTACCCAAAGTTACATAGCTCATCATTGTGCTATAAGAACATACTTTTTAAAATTAGAAAAAGCAAATTGGCAAATAATTGCAGAAGACAGAATTTAATTTATTACATGATGTATGTATAAGATTGAAGGAAAACAATTATTTAGAAACATGATGTCTCGTAAACTAGCTGTTCATATTTATTTATTAATTATGAATCCTGTTCACAACTGTCCAGATTATGGATATTTTTGATGAGACTAGGTATTGATGTGGGTTTACTTTATTGGAAGTCAAAGTAAAAATATAATTACTTTTAGTTTGAGTTAAGTATTGGCATTTGTAACTAAATTTGGGAGTTGTTTAAAAATCTTTTACAGTTTTATCCTGTATCGTATCTGATTTTCATTTTAATTATGAAGTATTTTTTTATATTTGAATTAATACAAAATTTTATAAATATTATACTTATTTTCACTTGGTTATTGAATTCTTTTTAAAATAAAATTTTTTTTTAATTATAGTCGATTTTTTAGTTTTTATTTAGTTATTTGTAGCAGATGCAGAGAACTGATGTTGGTGGATGTTCTGAAAGTAAATCTGATTGGGTGACTTTTTCCTACCCTGTTTCCTGTCTTGCATGGCCTTACCTGTTGTGTGCATCTAAGTTTGAATGCGTGAAAAGTTTGTTACTCAATGTGTGAAAAATTTGTGCTTAATATTTTTTTATATTTGCACCTAAATGTGTATTTGTTGTGCATGAAGAATATATATATTTCTCTCGTCTGTTTGCTATTGTACTATGCAACAATTGGCAGAAATTTGATATATAATCTTAAAAGCTACTATTGTTAAAATTTAGTTGCATTTTCTTTCATGTTTTTCTCTTTTTATTTATTTTAGTAATGTATTATTTGAAAGTCATAAGAAGATCATTTTCGTCATAACTAAG
The DNA here is from genome assembly GCA_019973955.1 of Trichonephila inaurata madagascariensis. Classification (NCBI taxonomy): domain Eukaryota; kingdom Metazoa; phylum Arthropoda; class Arachnida; order Araneae; family Nephilidae; genus Trichonephila; species Trichonephila inaurata. Next base: position 79,071 of record BMAV01013293.1, read on the forward strand.
AAATTTTTATGCAAAAACCTTATATTTTAGCTGATGAATGTATATGTTAAGAGTGCCACACTTTTAACATATACATGAATTTTTTTGTTCTAACTGTAGCATTTTATTAGGTATTATATATATATATATATAATGTAAAATTTATTTTATTTATTAATTGATATAAGTATTGTATTTGCTTGTCTCGACAAAATTTGCAATGAAAAAAATAAAGATTAGGGGCTACTTCAAAAAAATATATTTTCAAAAATATGAGGAAAGTTATTAATTCTCCTTCTTGCATGATTTTTTAAAAAATAAAATATTGCTCTTTTGCTTTAATTAGTGCTTCTATCTATGTTGATTTGGAAAGTGGGCATCATTTACAACTTAATTTGCAACAAATGAACTTAATTTGCCTTTTAATGAATTAGTTTTATATTTTGACAAAAATATGTCCTTACAGTTGTTAACATAGTCACCTTCATTTAAGAAGCATTGATATTGCTAGATTGGTATATTATAGGTGCTTTTATTATTCTTGATGTGCAGTCATGTTATTCAAAGACATATTTGCATGTGCTCAGCTGCTCTAGCACGTAATTTGTGTCAAAGCTTCTCATGAGTTGATCCAACAAGAATGAAACCCGCCATAAATATTGGTCAATACACATTAAATTTGTAGGGTTTAAAAGTTCTCGCATTGACTTGATGCAAAAGTTTGAGAAGTGGGAGCCTGCTGGGGTATTAGTCCCATTTCTTGATCTCAGTTCAAAATTACGAGGTCTATCACTAATAGCTCTGGTATATCTGCAAAATGTGATTGCTAAAAAAAAATCTAATCAACTTAGAATGTAAAATGCAATTAACCACGTCCTTGGAGGTAAAAATTGAATGTTAATATTCTATGAAAAGAATATTATCATTGAAATGTGGTAAGATTCTTGTTAATATTTATCATTTTAGTCCTAAATTAAGATAAGATGATCTGAATAAAATTAGGCAAAAGGAAAAGTTCATGCAGTCAATACTCATGGGACATGTGTGCCATACTTTAAGTAATGCTCTTGGTTGCTACCACTTTCCTGTATGATACATTAACATCTTAAAAAGTGTGTTAAGAGGAAAAAATCAAAATATTTTGTCTGTTTCTTATTCATTGTTTTTTACTTCCTACTAAATAAGGATATTTTCAATCAAAACTCATATACTAGGTATTGTTTTTGCAGTATAGGGGAAATATATAGAATGTTTCAGTCAGAATCACTCCCAATATTGAGAATAAACACTTTATGATTAGTCATGTAATAAAATTATTTTGTTTCTACAAATCAAAAGTGTTCAATATGCCCACCTCTGGATGCATGGCATATATGTCTATGTATGGTACATGAATTCGTCTGACATGCGAGGATATCATGTGTATTTCATTTACACAGATAACCTGTGTTTTGGAATAGTTTATACCATTGCCTAATTCTCTGAGTGGTAGAAAGCTCAATACTAAAGCATTGTTAACAAAAATTATGCTGTACAGTTATTGCCAACTCGCAAAAAATTTCTGTTCTGTTGTCACCATCTTTAAAAAATATTGAAGTTGCAGATGAAGAAAGAGCATTAGAGTACCAACTCTCAGCATTGCGTGAAAACTAAATATTTTCCTTTTTTGCCTACTCATTATTGGATCAAAATGGATTATATATATATATATAAAGTGAAATATAGTTATATATATATATGACTTTTTTAAAAGCAAAGAGTTTTTTAAAACATATATTTTTATGATAATTTATGGCTGACAGACAAAAGATATTTATCCCATTATAAATTGCTGCCCTTAAATTTTTATTGCATGCTGAAATATTTTTGTTCACTTGCATATTTATTAGATTTGTTTTGGAAACTTTAAGATAATTTTTGTTCTTTATATGCATTTTAAAATAAAAATGTGATTCCTTTTAAATTATTGTAGAAAGTTTCATATGGTAGAAGTAAAAAAATGTAGTCTTGTATATAATATTAAACTGAAAGAAAATGCATTCTAATTATTCTTATATATAATAATAAATTCTTATTTTTGCATTTCCAGCATTGTTCATCCATTTTTTGAACAGTATTTAACAATGTGGCCAGACACTTGTCGCAGTCTTTCTTACTCCATCTTCGCTATCTTTGTTGTGACATTTTTGTTTCTGGGACTCGATATCTATTCAGCATTCATTGTTGTAATCGTGATCGTCATGATCATCGTTAATTTGATGGGTTTGATGTATTGGTGGAATATCTCTCTCAATGCAGTTTCTTTAGTTAATTTAGTCGTGGTAAGTATCTGATATATATATTTTTAAAATTTATATTTTTTTTTATTTTAGAGTAATTTTAAAATGTATCTGTAGCATTAATTTATAGCAAGTGAATAATGCTTCTCAAAAGTGAAATTACAACATTAAGAAATAATACATGAAGCATCATGCAAATGATTACGTGGATATGCAAATTATTAAAAAAAAAACCCCTGACAAATAAAATCATTATAAACCAATTTTTTCAGTATCTGACGTGCCTACCTTGGGCAGCTTTACAATTCTCAATCTGGTGGGGCATTCTATCAATTAGTCCATTGATTGTTGCCTGAGGTAACTGTTGCCAAGCCACATCCTCATGAGCGCAGATCATTCACGGTTTGCACTAAAGGTCTTTGATTCATGTCATGACCAATAAGATCCCACAGGTGTTAGATGGTATTCAGATCTGGTGAGTTTGCCAGCCAGGGAAGGAGCCAAATCCTGTTAGGCTATTAGGAGTTCTCTGGTGACATGCTGCCTGGCATTGTCTTGCTGGAATACTGTGTTCGGGTCCCTGTAACGAGTAGAACAACAGGCTCCACAACTTGTGTGACAGCAGTACACTGCCAATGTGTACCACATGTGTCCAGTGATCAACATAATGGCACCCCAAACCATGATGCCCAATATCGAACCAGTTTGATGCTCTGTGAAATGGGTTGGTTTGTAGTGTTCTCCGGATCGCTGCCATACCCTTCAATGACTGTCATTCCTCCACAGATAGAAACAAGATTCATCTGTGAGCAATACTCAGTGCCATTTGATGGTCCAGGTATGATAATAACACCATACCAGGCATCTACCCATGTGTTGAGCAGTCAGTGGTAACCCTTTTGCTGGTATCCATGCAAGTAACTGTACTTTATGCAATCTGTTGTGTATGGCTTGGGTGGACACAGATCCACCTGTTCCTGCAGTCAACCAGCTTTGAATGTCGCATGTCACAGAGAAAGGGTCTTTAATAGTTAACTGGCATCGTGTGACACAATATTTTTAGAGGGTATGTAGGGCCTAACATGAGTTGCTATTGTACACAGCGACAAACCCAGTTCATAAAGCTTGATAATGTGGTCCTGTTCCCCAGTTAACTGAGGGTATTGCCTCTGAGACGGTGGTGAGCTTATTCTCTATGCTTTTTCAAAATTCACAAAACCTCAGATGTTTATGAGAAGTTCAAGTGACTGGCCTTTCTAGCCCAAATATAAGTACTACATGATCAGATGCATGTTCAATTTTAATAATTTGCTTGTGCAAATTTAGTCATTTGCAAGTCCATCTCACCTCTATCATTCCTGAAATTTACATGACATTGCATGCATTATTTCCTGGTGTTAAATTTTCAGTTTTGAGGAGTGTGTATTTATTAGTTATTAATTTTCAGAAATTACTTTTATTCTTTTATTTATATTTAAGGAAAATTTTCTTTTTTGTACATTTTTTGTCAAAATTGGATTTGTTGTAGGATTTTTAATGCTTTCTGTACTGATTGTTATACCCTTATTACTGTGTGTAAATTCCAGTATCTAAGAATTAAATGAAATTTTAATTTCTTTTTTTTTTAAATTTAGGGTGTTGGAATTTCTGTTGAATTCTGTTCTCACTTGACACATTCATTTGCAATTAGTCCTGAGCCTACAAGAATTAAGCGTGCTCAAGCTGCTTTGCAAAAAATGGGATGCTCTGTAAGTACTGATATACCTCTGATCATTGTATTAGCATTGTTGAATTAGGTTATAGCATTTTAACTATGTTGTAATATTTGTCTGTTACATTGCATTCTGAAGCTTTATCATTATGTAACAAATATAAAATCTACAAGCAAAATGTTTATTTCTCCAAAAATATGCATAATTTTATTTAAATATTCCTTTTTGTTTTAATAAATTAAATATTATTGTTTCTGAAAATGCTTTGAGTTTGTTGATACATAAAATTTTAGGATACTTTTCAAATAAATGACAAAATGTTAAATAGTTGTTTCATTGTCTTGTTATCAATTCATTTATTTAATTTCATTTTAATCATTATAGTCTAACTAAAGATTTTCCCTTAACTAACAAGTTTTATAATTTTATTATTTCAAGGTATATGAATATATATATCATTTCTCATTTCAGATTTTGTCAGGTATTACTTTGACTGACTGTGGCATTCTTGTACTAGCATTTGCCAAATCACAGATTTTCCAAATATTTTATTTTCGAATGTATGTGGGGATTATAGCTTTTGGAACACTCCATAGCTTAATTTTCTTACCAGTTCTCTTGAGTTTAATAGGTATGTGTTTTTATGTATCATATAACTTTTATGTATACAATTTTTCTATCATGCAGTTTTTAGTGTTCATTCATCTTGAATTGTTATTGTAACTTTTTATTGTACATAACTAAATGTGTTTATGTATATAATTGCTTCAAAATGATGGGAAAAACTATTAATAGCTTTTATAAGGCAATTTTAATAAGTAAATGTGGAGCTGATTTAAATTTAAAAGACAAGAAAGTGGTATATTTTAAATATCTAATGAATAAAAAATACCTTTTCTTAATAATTAATGAAACTTGCACTTGAGAGAGCAAAATTTTCTCATTGGATATATGTAGTTTGATTGTTTTCTGGAAATATAGGACTGGTGAGGTGTTTCCAAGTTTTTGTTGATTAAAATTTCAGAGCTCTAAAAATTTTGTGTGAAATTTTTTTTGCAGAAAATGTAAAACATCATTATAATAAAATATGCAAGCGTTGGATATATATTAATTTAAAGATAATATTTTTGCAATGTTGTAATTCCAATATCATTTTGTATTATTTCAATAATTTACTATTTTTAATATTTCATTTTTTTAAATAAGTTTGCTTCACATATGCCATGAACGTTTAGTGAAGAAAAGTTAGTTTAACTATGCTGCATTTAGAAAAATTTTGTTTCTGTTCATTCTGTTTGCTATTGTGTGACAAAATTGAAAAAGAAAAAAATGCATCAAATTTACAATTCCATATAAATCGGGACTAAATTTAGAACAGATAATTAATATAAATTAATATAAGATTATAAATTAATGATTTTAAAACTATAATGCAAGTTTTAGAGTGTTAATATAAAGCTATTTGTGAAACACATTCTTTTTTTACTTGAATTCCAGTACTTGTACATTGATTCAGATGTAATGTTTTCAAGATTTTATTTTAAGGAACAAAATTGAACTCATTGAGACTAAAACTCATTTTAATGTTGTTTAGTGTTATGTTAAAAAGCTTATTCACTTATAATTGAAAATAATTAATTAATTTTATCAGTATAAAGTCATTACTAATGCAAATATCTTATTTAAACATTTTCATTTAATAATTATTCTCAAAATTTTATTTAAATTTCTTTTCCTGGGCATTTTTTAACATAATTTATGTGTTAATAATAATTCATAATTTTAATAATGTGAGTAGTAAATTGCATGAATTCTGTTCACAGTGAAATATGTATTGTTACATATTTTGTGGTGAATTCTGGCACATTAATTTTAAACCATTTTTTAATGTTACACAAATTTGCTTTAACTTTTAAAATTTTACTGTGGGGAGTCTCATATTTAACAATATTAACAAATTTGTTCTGTTTGTTTAATCTCCTCTTAGGTCCTCCAGTAAATAAACAAAAAATGTATGATCACATACATTTACAAGATATAGCATCTCAGTCCAGGATTTCGCCTTCAAATGATGTAAGTTCATTAAGGGTATATTTATTGTTTTTCTGTTGAAATTGTTCTTGCTTCCTAATAAAAAAAAAATTACTTTAAACGAATTTTATTTACCAAAGCACAATGTCAGCAGAATAATATAAACAGTAATTTTGACTTCTTGTATAAAATTAAAATTTGTGCATTATTTTAATTGAATAATTTTGTTACATATATTAATAATTTACCAATTGATGTGTGTGTGTGTAAATATATTGTAATGATATTTTAAAAGTAAGAGAAAAATGAAAAACTTAGAAATCTCTCTCTATATATATATTTAAAAATGTATTTAATGATTTTGGATTACATCTAATTATGGTAAAAATATGTGATAATGTCCTAATTGCAGTATTAAAGATAAAATAATTAGACATGTTCTAAAAATTATTGGGGGAAAAAAAGATTTAAGATAATTATTTAAATTAAATTTTTTTTAAAAAAATCTTTTCATTCAGTGTTATATTTAACAATTAACTCATTAACCAGAATAATGCTATTTTTATATGATTTGCCATCAGAAAATGACTTATTTCCATAGCTTTATTAATTTGCACATAATTATAAATAGTGTGTATGAATATGTAAAGTTTTAATATTGAGTATACTACTTGGGTATCAAAATTCCTGTAAAGAAAGATTTTTTTCACTACATTTTTCCTTCTTTTTTTTAGGCTTCTATGTGAGATGAATCTCTTACCTGTGATCATGAGGCTGCTAAGTAAAGAAAACTATTCATTAATTCATTTGTATTATAATTATGATTCATTTGTGACTGTTCATCGCTGTATTGACATTCCTCAAAACATACTGTTCCATGAGATTTTAGCATGCTGAAGTGCTAAAAAGTTGACTATAAAAATATTTTAGAAATATGAATTAATAAGAAGCATAGATGTTTGATGTAATATTTGAAGCATATCACGCCTTTGTTTTGATGTATTTATCTCTTTTTATGAATGTTATTTTTCTATTATATTTTAAAATTTAATTATTTGCTGTTTTCATTACATTTTATGTAAATATTTAATGCACTTTTCACCTGAAGACCAAAAATATATGTAAGAACATTTTGTTAAAAGCATATATATTTTTTTTAAAATTCATTTTAGAGTACTTAAAGAATCCTGCCTTGCCTGTATGATATGTGTACATTTATCCTATCAATTTTTTCAATATTCATATTAAAGTTTTGTAAATGTTGAATTTGAAAGCGTGAATAATAAATTATAAATGAATTAATCACTTAGCATTATAAAAATTATATGAGCAGAATAATGTGATTATTGTATGTAATTATTTGAAGGCATCTTTGAGGCTTCAGTTTTCTTTTGTAACATTCAAAAACATTTTAAATTTTTTAAATATAAGTTTTTAAAAGTATCTCACATTTTTTAAAAGTAAGAATTTTGGTTATGATCTTTCACTGTTATATTAATTTGATCTCATACTGAAAGCTTGTTTTAATAGGATGCATTAGTTAATGTGTACATGTTAGTCAAACTAAAAAATAATTTTTTTTAAGGATGAGAAGTTTATATTTATTTATGGTTTTACATAAAACAGTATTGCATGTCCATTTAAAATAGTTGCTGAAATGTTTATAAAATTTTTTATCTTCTACTTTTTTTTTTTTTTGAGAAATATGAAATATGCTTTTTAGAAAATTGTACATATTAAAATCATATATGTCAATGAATAACTGTGTAACTAATATTTCATTGTATTGCATGTGAACATATAATTGTGGTCTCTTATTTATTTTCATGTTTAGTGTAATTTTGTGTATCTCATATTTAATAAATTCTTTTGAAGTAGTTTATTATATTTTGCCTTGTTCATTGTTCATTCTCATTTCAATTTCAAAATGCTAATTATCTAAAGCAATAATTATATCTTAACTGAACCATATAGGATTCCTGGAAAATTGTTAAGCAGAATTTGAAAATGATTTTAGTAATTTTACAATTATCAGAAATAAATCTATTAAGAACATTTTTTTTTTAATTTTAAAGATTTGTTAACTTTTGTTCCATATTTTTTAAAATTATAAGTAAAATAGAAATTTTTATATTGAATAAGCTAACATTTTTTTCTAGTTTTCGTTTGAAATCAACTGAATAAAGATTTTTGCATTTTAATGTCATCCAAAATGTCCTGAAAGGAGATGAAGGTTCGGAAGAACTAAGTGCTCCCACCCCACCCTAAACTACAATAAAGATTTATTATAATTGTTGATTCTGACATAAAGAAATTGTATATAGTTTAATATTTTATCAGTAATTTTATGAACAATTTACTAACTTTATTTGCAATTACAAAACAAAAATATTTGGTTTACTACTTAAGAAAAATTTTATATTCTTTTTATTAGGTATTGTATTTTTATAATAGAATGTTATATTTATTTCAGACATTTAAAAGTTACTTACATTGCATTTTCCCCAAAATTTGAGTCATTTTCAAATCCATTACCTTGATAATAAAATATTCTTAAATAAATTCATATCACAATACTCTTAAATATGGCGAGTCTTTCATTTTAACTGATAAATATTGTATATTACAATAAACCGTCAAAATTTACTATTTACAATAATTTATATTTTGTTTAAAAAGAATAAATAAATTCTTTTTTTAATGCTGAATACTTGCCTTCCTCAATTCATTTCCGCTTTAAATAACTTTTTTCTGTTTTAAATTAATTTGAAAGTTTTTTTGATGACGTTTTTCTCATTCCTGAACATTTCGCAGGTTATGTATATTTAAAGAGGAAGAAAGGGGGATATTTCTGCTGGTTTGGTAATCTGCAACAGCAAACTGTGTGAATTACACTTTTCTGATTAGCATTGATCTTATTGTACAAATATGTTATATGAATAGATTCACCAGTATTTTTCAAATACTGCATTGTTCGGCTTGAAAACTGGCTCCTAAAACATTTATATCATTAGGTGAAGTAATCCATGATGTGTAATGGAATACACATACTACTTTCATATGAGGGGTTATATTTAAAAAAATATTGATGCAATCACCACAAAGTAATTTTTATACTAAAAATTAAAAATCTGTTGATCTGATGGAAAGGTTTGAACCCTCAAACTGCAGTCTTGTGTACAACATTGATTTTGTAACTCTTTCGAGAAGATATTTAATACAAACGAAATTCATTTGAGATGAAAGTATTTCTTCATCTTAATAAACTAGAATATACATTTTGTGAAATTTACATGTCACTTGTCTTAGTTCATTAAGGCAATGCTTCTAATCCAAGTTACACTGAATTAAAAAAAAATGCTTTATCTATGAGTAATGTCAAAAATATCATATGGTGAAAATCTCATTACTTCCTCTTTCATAAGTAATACAATAAATCTTGTTAAGGGGTCTGTCACTTCCATAGGAGCCCATGTTAAATTATGAAAGTTTATGTCCTTTTCTCAGAAACTTCTTGCTACTAATAGATGAAATTTTCACAGTAGGTAATATGTCCCATCAATAAGACTTTAATGGAGGGTTTTGTCTTTTGTTAAAAATTAAAAATATGAATTTTAAAAATGCCAAATTTTTTCTATAAAATTTATTTTAAAAAAATACATTATCTAAAAACAGTTTGCTAGATATATCTTATTCCCTCCATCAAAATGTGTAAACATGTTGAAAGTTCTCATGAAAATTTGAGGAACCTACATTAATTAGGTTTTGAGAAAAAGTTACATAAAGAGGGAAAAATATTGCATTTTGAGAAAACAGGCTTTAAAGTAAGAATTTGTCAATGAGAGTGGCTTTCTTTTAAAAAATAAATAAAATACTTCTAATTATCGTATTTCTATATATCATATATCATTTTAAGCAGAAATGTTTGAACTTCTACAAAATGTGAAAAAGTCAAAATTGATAATTTTTCAAAATTTAATGTGCCGGAACCCCTTAATGGGAAACATTGAGTGTGGAATAGCTTTTTGTTTTATTTATCATTTGATCTTGCCACCTAATATTGCATTTTTGCCAATTCATCAACTTCAAATGTAATTTGACAGCTGGTATTGTTGCCTATTGCTAAAATTTAAAAAAAAAGTAAGCCACATTGAGGAAGTACATGTGTTATTGTTCATTATTTGAATATTAAACTACTAGTAACAAGTCATGATTGGCATAATTTATCTATCTCTGCTAACTACAAGTACCTAACTAAAATTTTATGAAAACTTTTCTCTGGCATTTCCAAACAAACCGATATTGATTCACTTTAATTATGTTTCCTTATCACTTCACTTTAAAAACACCAGAAGTGAATGAATATGTTTGTTTCTCACATCAATTAACGAATTGAACAAGGCAGTGGAAGTAGAAGTCTTCCTGTCCATTCTATTGGAAGCTCTGAGACAAGGTAACATGATGCATTATGTGCAAGTATTTACTTCTTCAATGTCTATTGTGGCCACAAAGCAGACAATGTACAACTTACACAGTTTTATGAAATATACTAATGTAATGTATTTGGGTGTAGTAAATATAGAATAAAGTATTGCCCTTAGAATTCCTACCCTCTACTAATTCCACAATTGCAAAAGTAGATTTCATCACAAAATCGTAGTAAAGTGTATTGTCAGTCTGTGTAGTTCGTTTTTAATTGCGAACTAAGCAACAAATCTGATTTATTGTACAGAAATAGAGGTGTAGCTAGCTAAGAAAAATGACACAAGCCACAATTTACCACTGAATTTTTTTTTTATGAAAGACAAGTACACATGCTGAAGAAATAAAAATCTAGGCTTTGGAAGTTGTGCGCAAATGCTAGTTTATGATAATTCTAATAATGTGTCAAAAGTATAAGAAAATATCGTAGGCCTAATTATCAGACTGCGTAACCCACGGTCTAACTGATTTGATATAGGAGTGCAACGCGCCAAGCGCTTTTTGGCGCGATTAAGGAATCGCGTCAAGCAGCGGTGAAGCAAAGCATTCCCTTTTGTTTTGTCTACGCCATGCCTCAGTACGCGCTCCACTTTTAATTTATTCCTTCGATCAGTATAATCACTATTTTTTTTTATTATTTCATAATAAAACTAGATTTCGAAGAGAGAGGTGGTGGCAAGATTTTAACATAAAATAAGTACAACAGAAAGTAATATGAATGTATTACACTTCCAGATATAAATTATTTACACTATTTTAAGCATTCATTACACAAAATTTGTAACAATGTGTTACTTTTGCTGAGCAGAGATCAGTTTAGGAAGGTGTTTTTAAAAATCAACTCGCAAGAGATTTACAGGAAGTTATAAATAATAAAAAAAATCTTTTTTATCAGCTATTAGATCTATTTAATAATTTTTTTTTTTTGTTCAGCCTAGATATGCAAAAAGCTTTTTTTGTTTAATTTTCAATTTGCGATTGTAATATTATCACCTATCTTGGCGAACATAAACAACAAGTTGGCGCCTAGCCCTACTGTATCCAACTAGCATCCCAGATGGAGTTACGCAGTCTGATAAGTAGACCGACGATATACCTAGTAGTATACATTTTAATATAACTCTTCATCACTTTTCATAAACATTTGCGTTGTAAAATTTATGACACACAAAAAGGTAAATTGTACAAAATTTACATTATAAAGAAATTTTCCTTATCATTGTCAACACATCCTGGGGAATTCTACATTTGTAATTAAAATTCTCCTTTAGATTTCTTCTACTTAAAGCGAGCTTAACCTATGCAATTAAGCTCTCATACATAGAGATTCGAGAGCTAGTTTTCAATTCTTTTGAAAATAATTGATTGATTCATTGAGAGAGTTATTAGGGATATATAGCTTCAAAGATTTAAGCAAATACAATATTTTTTGTTTTAGTATATAGACCTTCTAATTAATTAATAGGGTTATGAGGGATTTGGGGGAACATAAGTTATTGTCCCTTGAGTACAGACAATCACACAATTTTATATTTAGATATTTCTTTGATTCTAATACTGAACACCAAAGATTATTATCCTCTTTAAAAATATTCTTTAAATCTGTACAAATATGTGTTAAATATATGAGTGCTGGCTAACACATGCCATGCACCAGTTTGTTTCACATAGAAGCAACTCAAGCACATTTTCTAATTGTCATGTATTTTCAAATAAAAGCTGATAAGTGGTTTTTCCTTAAAAATTTACTCAGGTGGACAAAAAAGTTTCTGTAAATTTCAAGCATGTCGCCATGAACGCTAATTTTACTAAGTTACTACTACTAACCATAGTGATACATAAGAAAATGGCTTTTCTGTCCAAAGATAGATAAGAAAAACTAGTCTCTTCTACTTAAAAATGCATATCTTTCCAACTAGAGGTATTTTGATTTCACGAAACTTTGAGTACATTCCTTTATAATTTGTAGGTATAGGATTGAAATTCAGTCAGAAGAAAGTGCAAAAATAGGCGTAGAAACATACTCAGAGACAGGAATGTTGTGATCATTTTAGTTTTTGGGATTCGAGAACATTTCCTAATGGAAAAATTTGTAATAGTGTTATACATATAAAATTAAATAATCGAAAATAGTATTCGCTATTTCTTAAGCAAATTACTAAACCTCAAAGTTTCTTAACAGTGTATATTTGCCTTTGGAATGTATATTGATATTGAGCAAATGCTATACATTGGTCACAAAATGGCAGAGTAAGTCACAGAAAAATGTTAAATATTTTTAAAGCATGTGACGAATTTTTAATTTCACTGTGAGATATTGCAAGCAAAGCCAATATTAAAACTTGAAAACAATTCAAATCCTTTTTGATGGTTTACAACTTTTTCCTTATCTTTTATATATACTCATGAACAAAAAAATTAGCGCACCAAGAAGGAGTCGTCAAAATGAAACAAAATTTTACATACGTAATGACAACTTTGTTATAAATAAATGATTAGAAAATCAAAGAAAAAGGATAATTTTTGTAAGAGAAAAAGGCAAAAGAACGGAGGATTTAATACCCGGTTCAACCAATTCTAGCGCGAATGCACGATGCAATACTATCGGGCATTGAGGCATACAAGTTCTGTACGATGTCTTGAGACATTTCCTTCCGTATTGACTGTAACCTTGCCTTTAGTTCGTTCAAACTCGTGGGATGCCCAATTAGCCGTCCCAAATGATCCCAGATATGCTCGATTGGAGACAAATCTGGGGATCAGGCAGGCCAAGGAAGGGTAATAACAGTGCGGAGACAGCATTGTCTTATTGGAAAATGGCTCCTGGGCACCTTTGCATGAGTGGCAATACATGTGGTTGCAGGATGTCATGGACATACCTCTGGGCTCTCATGGTGCCACGGATCAATTCTAGGAGTGACCGTGTATTGTAGGCAATGGCATCACATACTATCACAACAGCTGTGGGAGCGGCGTGTCGCTGTAAAGCAAAGGCAGGATTGAGAAGTTCATCACGGGGTTTCCACACATGAACACGATTGTCATCACTGCTGAGATTGAATCTGGATTCGTCGCTAAAGACGACCAGGTTCCATTTCTCTGCAGTGCAGTTTCCTTGAGGATGGCACTATTCCAAACGGAGGCATCAATGGATGGGTGTCAAAGGCAGCACACGTAATGGGCACCACGATCCCAAATATCCTTCAGCCAGGCGCCTTCGTATGGTTCGAGAAGACACAGGGGCCCCTAGTGAAGGTGCTACCTGTGCCTGGATGGCGGCCGATGAAGCAAACGTCTGTAAGCGTGCATTTCTTACGATTTGGCGTTCTTCTCCACGACTGGTCTGGTGAGGGTGTCCTGAGCCTAGTCTTCGTGTAAATAACATCTCTCGGATCCACTGATCCCAACACCTCCTCACAACACAATCAGATCGGTCTGACTGACGAACTACTCGCCTAGTTGACCACACAGCTTCCATCATGCCGATGATTATCCCCCTTTCAAACTGATGGTCATATTGTCTTCGAAAAAGACGTAATAGCATGCCTACCTCAGCTCTTCCTTTAAAAACGACTTCAGCACACTCAAAGAAGCTTTGGTTACCTGCTTTATACTCCACGGAGAACGACGTTAAACCCCCTCTACCGGCATTACGTAATGCAGAATCACACTGCATTTCTAATAATTTGCATATCTGCCCAACAAGTACCTTCATGCTAAGTTTCGTTACGATCCCGCAATTATTCCTTGGTGCGCTAATTTTTTTTATCGCTGAGTGTATTGTGCATGCTTGGAATTTTTCAAAGTGAAGAAATGGTGAAACCATTCGTTAGAGAAAAGCTAACATACATAAAGTGAAGAGAAAGAATGTAAAATATCCCATCAAAGAATAAATAGAATTTCCCAAAAATATTCCTTAATAATTGCTACAAAGCCCAATTGTCCGCTTCTTTAAAATTTATTTTCCATTCTCGAAGTTTAGAAACCTGCATAAGCACGAATATGTTATATAACTGAAGCTAGAAAGATATCCTAAGGTTCTTTTTAACAATTCTAACATAATTCTGTTCGAAAGAGTCGAGTGTATATCTCAATCAGGATAAATATCCACTAAAGGAAATAACTATTTACAAAACGGCTTGCGTGTCTTTGTTGAGAAATGTAATAGATTTAAGATTATGGAGTGCTTCATCATTTTAAGGAAGAAAGTAGTGTCCTTTCGAAAGCTCGTGATAAACATTTGGAAATTTCGATCGATTTCATGTACCGAAATTCTACAGCCCACATTTGAATGTTGCAAGAAATATTATTATGTCTATACCTCTTCACATCAACCCCCACTTCCGCAAAGTTCTTGTACAAAACATTATGCGTGTATTTTCCCAAATACTGAAGATTATAAAGGGCGTGCACTTTTAGTATGTGAACAAAATTAAGTATCAGTAAAGGAACGTAACACAGAAATGGGGAAGACGTCGGTCACTTCAAACTTTGTAGGCGGTCAAAATGTTTTATTTACAAATATATTACTCTGATTTAGTATAAAAAACTGAATCGCGGGAGCTTATCGAATTCGTGTTGATAATCTGGGAAAAGAGTAAACCCAAACAGTGGTGGGAAAATGAATGAAAGGCGGGAATTCAAGGAGATATGGATAAGATATCTCTTTACGTTAGGTTTTTACTACGAGAGTCTTTATCAAAAATGGGAGTTTAGTCTTTTCCCACAGTTTCTTATTCCGTTCATATATAAAAAGCACTGAAGCCCATCGGTATTCACATACTGACTTTTCAGAAAGACTTAACGCAACAAATACCAGTATGAACTACCTGTGGGGTGCTTTTCTGTTAATTAGCTTCGCTTTGTGCGAATCGCTGCCTGTTCCAGCCTACGAGAACGAAGGACGTCTTCTGAAACGTAATCCTCTGCGTGGAGCCTACTGGGTAAGGGCGGGATTCCGTACGCAACATGGAGGTGAAATGACTCAAAACGCAAGACACAGTGAATCTGAACTTGTATCATTCTGCCAACTTACCGATAATCCTCCTGCCATTCCTGATTGTCCTTTCATCGTGGAGGACACTTTCGATGCCAATCGTATTCCACAGAGGATTTCAAACATCACGTGCCTCTCCGAATCTTCGGCCTTTTCCGACGAGGAGCGTGCTACCCATTGTGAGCAAGTTTCAACAGAAGTTGCAGTGTTGAAGAAAACATCGCATTCTAAAGGCCAAGAAATCTTCACTCAAGCATGGGAAAATGTCAATGTCGCTTGCATCCGAACTGTTCCAGTTTCGGACATTGTAAGTCAACCCGGCCACTCCATTTCACTTAGTATGTGAGAGCAAATGTTGCTTTGGGATCTCATTGGAGATTTCAAGAAGAAAAATATTGTGTGCCATTTTATACTGTCAAAATGAAAATCTTCTACTAAATTCTGCTAATATATTGCAGCTATTTTTTATATTTTAAAATCTTTGTTCTTGTTTTCGAAATGTCGGTTAAAATTTTGACATGTGTTTACATACGTTAAGTTTCTAAATAAATGTTTATATTTGTTACTTACTTGTTTTTTTTCTTTCCCGATAACAGTATAAAACATAGTGAAATAACATTAACATTGCATGTCGATTGAACATTCAGTACCATCCTATATCCCTTGTGAAAAAATAGCTTTCGAGGCGTGTTTACACCATTACCTTTTTACTTAGTATTGATAATTTGTCAGCATAGAAGACATATGAGATTGAAATCTTTTTTGCAGGATCATTTCGGTGTCTTTTATTATTAGATTATTCCTCAATAAAAGAAAGGAAAACCAGTAAATGAGAAATTTAAATATAAGATTCATAAATTAAAATACGAAATTTCTTATCCATTGTGTTCTAAATACAATACTTTTCAAAAGAATGGGAAAAACGCGTTTAAATTTCAATACCTCTTTTGGTCTCTGTGGCATGAGTTTGTAAAAAATTAATACAACGGACAGCTATAACTTTAAGAATATTTAAGGAAATGGATTTTATGCCGAAAGAAGATAAGAAAATATTTTACTAAACAATGTATTTCTTTCTCATCGAAAGTATTTTCACGAACTTTGAGTGCATTCATTTCTATTTTGTAAGAATGGGATTGAGATGCAGTCAGAATAAACGGAAAAAATAATTAGTAGAAACATACTCAGAGACAGGAATTTCATGTTCATTTCAGTATTTGGGATTGGTGAACATCTCTATACGGAATATTTTGTAATAGTTTTTTTGTACATAAAATTAAATAACGAATCAGAAAGCAGTATTCGTTATTTCTTAAGAAAATCGCTGAACCTCAATGTTTCTTAAAGTGTATATTTGCCTCTGCAAGGTATAACGAAATTGTGAGCAAATGCTATACATTGGTCACAAGAAAAGTCACAGAAAAATGTTAAATATTTTTAAAGCATGTGACGAATTTTTAATTTCACTGTGAGATATTGCAAGCAAAGGGCCCAAAATTAAAACTTGAAACAATTCAAATCCTTTTTGATGGTTTACAACTTTTCCTTATCTTTATATATACTCATGAACAAAAAATTAGCGCACCAAGAAGGAGTTTTTTTAAAATGAAACAAAATTTTTCATACGTAATGACAACTTTGTTATAAATAAAAAGATTAGAAAATCAAAGAAAAGGATAATTTTTGTAGAGAAAAAAGGCAAAAAAAACGAGGATTTAATACCCGGTTCAACCATTTAGCGGAATGCACGATGCAATCCTATCGGGCATTGAGCATCGTTCTGGATACGATGTCTTGAGACATTTCTTCCGTATTGACTGAACCTTGCCTTTAGTTCTTGTTCAAACTCGGGATGCCCAATTGCCGTCCCAAATGATCCCAGATATGCTGATTGGAGACAAATCGGGATCAGGCAGGCCAAGGAAGGGTAATAACAGTGCGGAGACAGCATTGTCTTATTGGAAAATGGCTCCTGGGCACCTTTGCATGAGTGACAATACATGTGGTTGCAGGATGTCATGGACATACCTCTGGGCTGTCATGGTGCCACGGATCAATTCTAGGGGTGACCGTGTATTGTAGGCAATGGCATCACTTACTATCACACCAGCTGTGGGAGCGGTGTGTCGCTGTAAAGCAAAGGCAGGATTGAGGAGTTCATCACGGGGTCTCCACACATGAACACGATTGTCATCACTGCTGAGATTGAATCTGGATTCGTCGCTAAAGACGACAAGGTTCCATTCCTCTGCAGTCCAGTTTCCTTGAGGATGGCACTAATCCAAGCGGAGGCATCAATGGATGGGCGTCAAAGGCAGCACACGTAATGGGCACCACGATCCCAAATATCCTTCAGCCAGGCGCCTTCGTATGGTTCGAGAAGACACAGGGGCCCCTAGTGAAGGTGCTACCTGTGCCTGGATGGCGGCCGATGAAGCAAACGTCTGTAAGCGTGCATTTCTTACGATTTGGCGTTCTTCTCCACGACTGGTCTGGTGAGGGTGTCCTGAGCCTGAATCTTGTGTAAATAACATCTCTCGGATCCACTGATCCCACACCTCCCTCACAACACAATCAGATCGGTCTGACTGACGAACTACTCGCCTAGTTGACCACACAGCTTCCATCATGCCGATGATTATCCCCCTTTCAAACTGATGGTCATATTGTTTCGAAAAGACGTAATAGCATCCTACCTCAGCTCTTCCTTTAAAACGATTCAGCACACTTAAAAAAAGCTTTGGTTACCTGCTTTATACTCCACGGAGAACGACGTTAAACCCCTCTACCGGCATTACGTAATGCAGAATCACACGCATTTCTAAAATTTGCATTCTGCCCAAAAGTACCTTCATGCTAAGTTTCGTTACGATCCGCAATTATTCCTTGGTGCGCTAATTTTTTATCGCTGGTGTATTGTGCATGCTTGGAATTTTTCAAAGTGAAGAAATGGTGAAACCATTCTTAGAGAAAAGCTAACATACATAAAGTGAAGAGAAAGAATGTAAAATATCCCATCAAAGAATAAATAGAATTTCCCAAAAATATTCCTTAATAATTGCTACAAAGCCCAATTGTCCGCTTCTTTAAAATTTAATTTCCATTCTCGAGTTAGAAACCGATAAGCACGAATATGTTATATAACTGAAGTAGAAAGATATCCTAAGGTTCTTTTAACAATTCTAAAATAATTCTGTTCGAAAAAGTCGAGTGTATATCTCAATCAGGATAAATATCCACTAAAAAGGGAAAAAACTATTTACAAAAGGCTTGCGTGTCTTTGGTTGAAGATTATGGGTGCTTATATTTTTAAAGGAAGAAAAATAGGCCTTTCGAAAGCTCGTGATAAACATTTGAAATTTTTGATGGGTTTATGTACCGAAATTTTACAGCCCACATTTGAATGTTGCAAAAAATTTTTATGTCTATACCTCTTCACATCAAATTTCACTTCCGCAAAGTTCTTGACAAAAAATTTTGTATTTTTAAATACTGAAGATTTAAAGGGGGTGCCTTGGATGTGAACAAAAAAAGTATCAGTAAAGGAACGTAACACAGAAAAGGGGGAAAACGTCGGTCACTTCAAACTTTGTAGGGGTTGTTTTATTTACAAATATATTACTCGATTTAGTATAAAAACTGAATCGCGGAGCTTTTCGAACTGGATAATCTGGGAAAAAAAAAACCCAAACAGGGTGGGAAAAAAGAATGAAAAGGGGGGAAATTTAAGGAGATATGATGAATTTTCTTTACGTTGGTTTTACTACGAGAGCTTTATCAAAAATGGGGGTTTAGTTTTTCCCACAGTTTCTTATTCCGTTATATATAAAAGCACAAACCCATCGGTATTCCTACTACTTTTTAAAAAACTTAACGCAACAAATACCAGTATGAACTACCTGTGGGGGCTTTTTTTTAAAGCTTGCTTTTTTAACGCGCTGTTCCCGCCTACGGAAGAAGGGGCGTCTTCTGAAACGTAATCCTCTGCGTGGGGGCCACTGGGGAAGGGGGGATTCCGTACCAAATGGAGGTGAAATGACCAAAACCAAAACACAGTGAATCTGAACTTGCTTCTGCCAACTTACCGATAACCCCCTGCCATTCCTGATTGTCCTTTCATCGTGGAGGACACTTTCGATGCCAATCGTATTCCACAGAGGATTTCAAACATCACGTGCCTCCGAATTTTTGGCCTTTTTTGACGAGGAGCGTGCTACCCCTTGTGAGCAAGTTTCAACAAAGTTTTGGGGTTTAAAAAAAACCCCCTTCTAAAGGCCAAGAAATCTTTACCAAGCATGGGGAAAAAGTCAAAAGGGGTTGCATCCCAACGTTCCCGTTTCGACATTGTAAGTCAACCCGGCCACCCATTTCACAGTATGTGAGGCAAATGTTGCTTGATCTCATTGAGACCCCAAAAAAAAAATATTGTGTGCCATTTTATACCCCTCAAAAAAGAAACATTTTTACAAATTTTTAATATATTGCAGCTTTTTTCATATTTTAAAATCTTTGTTCTTGTTTTCGAAATGTCGGTTATATTTTGACATGTGTTTACAAAATTAAGTTTCTAAATAAATGTTTATATTTTTACTTTTGTTTTTTTTCCCCCATAACAGTATAAAACATAGTGCAAATAACATTAACATTGCATGTCATTAACATTAGTACCATCCTATATCCCTCTGTGAAAAAATGCTTTTGAGGCGGGTTTTCACCCCCTTACCTTTTTTCTTATATTGATAATTTGTCGCATAAAAAGACATGAGATTGAAATCTTTTTTTAGGGTCATTTGGTGTCTTTTATTTTGATTATTCCTAAAAAAGAAAGGAAAACCCGTAAAGAGAAATTTAAATATAAGATTCATAAATTAAAAAAAAATTTTTACCATTGTGTTCTAAATAAAAAAACCCAAAAAAATGGAACAACGGTTTAAATTTCAATACCTCTTTTCCTAGTAAGTTTGTAAAAATTAATACAAGACAAATTTAAAATTTTTTGGGAAAAGGGTTTTATGGAAAAAAGATGAAAAAATTTTATAAAAATGTATTTCTTTTCTTTGAAAGTATTTTCACGAACTTTGATTATTCATTTTTTTTTAAGAATGGGTTGAGATGCACAGAAAAACGGGAAAAAAAAATTAGTAGAAACATACTCAGAGACAGGAATTTATGTTCATTTCAGTATTTGGGATTGGGGAACATCTCTATACGGAATATTTTGTTAAAATTTTTTTAAAAATTAAATAACGAATCAGAAAGCGTATTCGTTTTTCTTAAAAAATCGCGAACCTCAATGTTTTTAAAAGTGTATATTTCCTCTAAGGTATAAAAAATTGAAAACAAAAGCTATACATTGGCCAAGAAAAATCACAGAAAAAAGTTAAATATTTTAAAGCATGTGACGAATTTTAACACTGTAGATATTGCAAGAAAGCCAATATTAAAACTTGAAAACAATTCAAATCCTTTTGATGGTTTACAACTTTTTCCATCTTTTAATTTTATCTGCAAAAAAAAAAGGAAAGAAGGAGCTCAAAAAAAACAAAATTTTTTAAAGTAATAAATTTGAAAATAAATATTAGCCCAAAAAAAAAGGGAAAATTTTTTGGGAAAAAAAAAGAACGGAGGATTTAATACCCGGTTCAACCCTTTTAGGCGAATAGATGCAAACTATCGGGCATTGAGGCATACAAGTTCTGTACGATGTCTTGAGACATTTCCCTTTTTGTTTTACTGTAACCTTTTTTGTTCGTTCAAACTGTGGAGCCCATTTGTCCAAAAAGATCCCGATATGCTATTGGAGACAAATTGGGATCAGGGAGGCCAAAAGGGGGAAAAACGTGGGAAAGCATTGGTTTTTTGGGTGGCCCCGCACCTTCTTGGGGTTTTCAATCAGGGTTTCGGGATACTACCCTTCGGGGTTCAGGTGCCAGGATCAACCCGGGGACCGTTGTAGGGGAATTCAATTATACACACCCGCGTGGGGGCGGGTTGCTGTCAAAGGCAGGATTGGGAGTTCATCACGGGGGTTACACATGAACACGATTTCAACCGAGATTGAATCTGATTCGTCGCTAAAGACGACAAAGGGTTTCCCTTCCCTGCGTCCCGTTTTGAGGGGGCACTAAATCCCGGGAGGCCGGATGGGGGGGCAGCACGTAAGGGCCCCCAAAAACCCCCCAGGGGCCTTGTATTTTGAGCACAGGGGGCCCCAGTAAAAGGGGTACCTGTGCCTGGGTGGCGGCATAAGCAAACGCTGTAAGCGGCATTTCTTTGTTGGGTTCTTCCCACATTTTTCGGGGGGGGCCTGGGTGCTTGTGTAAAAAAATTCCTTACCCCGATCCCAACACCCCCCCCCAATCAGATTCTGCTGACGAACTACTCGCCTAGTTGCCCACAGCTTCCTCATGCCGATGATTACCCCCTTTTAAACTGATGGGCATTTGTTTTTTAAAAAAAACTTAAAACCCCCCTCCCAGCCCCCCCAAAAAAGATTTAGCCCCCAAAAAAAGCTTTGGGTTACCGCTTTTTCTCCACGGAGAACGACGTTTAAACCCCCCTACCGGGATTTCGTAATGCAGAATCACACTGCATTTCAAAATTTTTAACGCCCAACAAGTACCCCTTTAGTAAGTTTCGCCCCTCCGAATTTTTCCCGGGGGAAATTTTTTTTTTTTTGCTGGGTATTGTGCATGCTTGAATTTTTCAAATGAAGAAATGGTGAAACCCTTCTTAAAAAAAGCTAACATACATGTAAGAGAAAAAAATGAAATATCCCATCAAAGAATAAATAGAATTTCCCAAAAATATTCCTTAATAATTGCTACAAAGCCCAATTGTCCGCTTCTTTAAAATTTAATTTCCATTCTCGGAGTTTAGAAACCTGCATAAGCACGAATATGTTATATAACTGAAGCTAGAAAGATATCCTAAGGTTCTTTTTAACAATTCTAACATAATTCTGTTCGAAAGAGTCGAGTGTATATCTCAATCAGGATAAATATCCACTAAAGGAAATAACTATTTACAAAAAGGCTTGCGTGTCTTTGTTGAGAAATGTAATAGATTTAAGATTATGGAGTGCTTCATCATTTTAAGGAAGAAATTAGTGTCCTTTCGAAAGCTCGTGATAAACATTTGGAAATTTCGATCGATTTCATGTACCGAAATTCTACAGCCCACATTTGAATGTTGCAAGAAATATTATTATGTCTATACCTCTTCACATCAATTTCACTTCCGCAAAGTTCTTGTACAAAACATTATGCGTGTATTTTCCCAAATACTGAAGATTATAAAGGGCGTGCTCTTTTAGTATGTGAACAAAATTAAGTATCAGTAAAGGAACGTAACACAGAAATGGGGAAGACGTCGGTCACTTCAAACTTTGTAGGCGGTCAAAATGTTTTATTTACAAATATATTACTCTGATTTAGTATAAAAAACTGAATCGCGGGAGCTTATCGAATTCGTGTTGATAATCTGGGAAAAGAGTAAACCCAAACAGTGGTGGGAAAATGAATGAAAGGCGGGAATTCAAGGAGATATGGATAAGATATCTCTTTACGTTAGGTTTTTACTACGAGAGTCTTTATCAAAAATGGGAGTTTAGTCTTTTCCCACAGTTTCTTATTCCGTTCATATATAAAAAGCACTGAAGCCCATCGGTATTCACATACTTACTTTTCAGAAAGTCTTAACGCAACAAATACCAGTATGAACTACCTGTGGGGTGCTTTTCTGTTAATTAGCTTCGCTTTGTGCGAATCGCTGCCTGTTCCAGCCTACGAGAACGAAGGACGTCTTCTGAAACGTAATCCTCTGCGTGGAGCCTACTGGGTAAGGGCGGGATTCCGTACGCAACATGGAGGTGAAATGACTCAAAACGCAAGACACAGTGAATCTGAACTTGTATCATTCTGCCAACTTACCGATAATCCTCCTGCCATTCCTGATTGTCCTTTCATCGTGGAGGACACTTTCGATGCCAATCGTATTCCACAGAGGATTTCAAACATCACGTGCCTCTCCGAATCTTCGGCCTTTTCCGACGAGGAGCGTGCTACCCATTGTGAGCAAGTTTCAACAGAAGTTGCAGTGTTGAAGAAAACATCGCATTCTAAAGGCCAAGAAATCTTCACTCAAGCATGGGAAAATGTCAATGTCGCTTGCATCCGAACTGTTCCAGTTTCGGACATTGTAAGTCAACCCGGCCACTCCATTTCACTTAGTATGTGAGAGCAAATGTTGCATTGGATCTCATTGGAGACTTCCAAGAAGAGAAAATATTGTGTGCCATTTTATACTGTCAAAAATGAAACATCTTCTACTAAATTCTGCTAATATATTGCAGCTATTGTTCATATTTTAAAATCTTTGTTCTTGTTTTCGAAATGTCGGTTATATTTTGACATGTGTTTACATACGTTAAGTTTCTAAATAAATGTTTATATTTGTTACTTACTTGTTGTTTTTCTTTCCCCCGATAAGCAGTATAAAACATAGTGCAAATAACATTAACATTGCATGTCGATTGAACATTCAGTACCATCCTATATCCCTCTGTGAAAAAAAATAGCTTTCGAGGCGTGTTTACACCATTAACTTTTTACTTAGTATTGATAATTTGTCAGCATAGAAGACATATGAGATTGAAATCTTTTTTGCAGGATCATTTCGGTGTCTTTTATTATTAGATTATTCCTCAATAAAAGAAAGGAAAACCAGTAAATGAGAAATTTAAATATAAGATTCATAAATTAAAATACGAAATTTCTTATCCATTGTGTTCTAAATACAATACTTTTCAAAAGAATGGAACAACGCGTTTAAATTTCAATACCTCTTTTGGTCTCTAGTGCATGAGTTTGTAAAAAATTAATACAACGACAGCTATAACTTTAAGAATATTTAAGGAAATGGATTTTATGCCGAAAGAAGATAAGAAAATATTTTACTAAACAATGTATTTCTTTCTCATCGAAAGTATTTTCACGAACTTTGAGTGCATTCATTTCTATTTTGTAAGAATGGGATTGAGATGCAGTCAGAATAAACGGAAAAAATAATTAGTAGAAACATACTCAGAGACAGGAATTTCATGTTCATTTCAGTATTTGGGATTGGTGAACATCTCTATACGGAATATTTTGTAATAGTTTTTTTTACATAAAATTAAATAACGAATCAGAAAGCAGTATTCGTTATTTCTTAAGAAAATCGCTGAACCTCAATGTTTCTTAAAAGTGTATATTTGCCTCTGCAAGGTATAACGAAATTGTGAGCAAATGCTATACATTGGTCACAAGAAAAGTCACAGAAAAATGTTAAATATTTTTAAAGCATGTGACGAATTTTTAATTTCACTGTGAGATATTGCAAGCAAAGCCAATATTAAAACTTGAAAACAATTCAAATCCTTTTTGATGGTTTACAACTTTTTCCTTATCTTTTATATATACTCATGAACAAAAAAATTAGCGCACCAAGAAGGAGTCGTCAAAATGAAACAAAATTTTACATACGTAATGACAACTTTGTTATAAATAAATGATTAGAAAATCAAAGAAAAAGGATAATTTTTGTAAGAGAAAAAGGCAAAAGAACGGAGGATTTAATACCCGGTTCAACCCCTTGGAAGCCGATGCAATACATCGGGCATTGAGGAACAAGTTCTTCGATGTCTTGAGACATTTCTTTCCTATTGACTTTTCCCTTTTCGTTCAAACTCGGGATCCCCAATTTTGTAAGGACCCCAGTTTGCCCCGTTGGAGACAAATCGGGATCAAGGCCAAGGGGGTATTAACAGTGCGGGGCACTTGTTTATTGAAAATGGCCCCCGCACCTTTGTAGGGGAAAACCGTTTGCAGGTTCGGGACATACCCCGGGGCTTCATGGTGCCAGGATAACCCTGGGTGACCGTGTTTTTGGGGCAATGGCATCACTACATCCCCCAGCTTGGGAGGGGTGTCGCTGTAAAAAAAGGGCGGGATTGAAGTTCATACGGGTTTTACACATGAACACGATTGTCATCACTGTAGATTAATCTGGTTTCCCTCCAAAGACCCCAGGTTATTCCCCTCTTTTCCCTTTTGAGGATGGCCTATTCCCGGGGCATCAAGGATGGGGTCGGGCAGAAAAGGGGCCCACGATCCCAAAATCCCCAGCCAGGCGCCTTCTTTGGGCCGAGGACAGGGCCCCATGAAACCCCGTGCCGGGATGGGGGCCCGATGAACAAACGTCTGTAAGCGTGATTTTTACGATTTCGTTCTTTCCCCACGACTGGTCGGTGAGGGTGTCCTGAGCCTGTTTTCGTGTAAATAATTCTCGCCCCACTGGCCCCAACCCCTCCTCAAAAAAACCAGATCGGTCGACTGAGAACTTTGCCTAGTTGACCACACAGCTTCCCCACCGAAAATTTTCCCCTTTAAATGAGGGGTCATATTTTTTCCGAAAGACGTAATAAGCCTACCTCAGCCTTCCTTTAAAAACGACTCGCACCCAAAAAGCTTTGGTTACCTGCTTTTCTCCAGGGGAAAAACACTTTAAAACCCCCTCCGGATTCTTGCAGAATCCACTGCATTTAATAATTTGCATATCGCCCCAAAAAGACCTTCGCAAATTTCGTTACGATCCCGCAATTTTTCCCTTTGGGGCGCTAATTTTTTATCGCTGAGTGTATTGTGCATGGGGGTTTTTTTTAAAGTGAAGAAATGGTGAAACCATTTTAGAAAAACTAACATCATAAAGGAAAAAAGAATGAAAAACCCATCAAAAAAAAATAAATTTCCCAAAATATTCCCCAATAATTTACAAAGCCCAATTGTCCGCTTCTTTAAAATTATTTTTCCCTTCTCGGGGTTTTGAAACCTGCATAAGCACGAATATGTTATATAACTGAAGTTTTTTAAAAAATCCTAAGGTTCTTTTTTAAAAATTTAACATAAACTTTCGAAAGAGTCAGGTATATCCAATCAGGGTAAAATCCACTAAAGGAAATAACTATTTACAAAAGGTTGCGTGTCTTTGTTGGGAAAAGAATAGATTTAAGATTATAGTGCTTCATCATTTTAAGGAAGAAATTTGTGTCCTTTCAAAACCCCCGTGATAAACATTTGGAAATTTCGATGATTTCATGTACCGAAATTCTACAGCCCATTTGAATGTTGCAAGAAATATTATTATGTCTATACCCCTTTTTTCACTTCCGAAAGTTCTTGTACAAAACATTATGCGTGTATTTTTCCCAAATACGAAGATTAAAAGGGCGGGCCTTTAGGGAACAAAATTAAGATCAAAAGGAACGTAACACAGAAATGGGGAAGCGTCGGGCACTTCAAAATTTTTAGGCGGTCAAAAAGTTTTTTACAAAAATATTATTTTATTTAGTTAAAAAAATGAATCGCGGGGGTTTTTCGAATTTTTGGATAATCTGGGAAAAGAGTAAACCCAAAAGGGTGGGAAAAGAAAAAAGGGGGAATTCAAAAGGGGTATGGATAAGATATCTCTTTACGTTAGTTTTACTACGGAGTCTTTATCAAAAATGGGAGTTTAGCTTTTCCCACAAAATTTTTTATTCCGTTTATATATAAAAAAACAGCCCCTCTATTTAAACTTTACTTTTCGAAAGCTTAACGCAACAAATACCAGTATGAACTACCTGGGGGGTTTTTCTG
>BMAV01013294.1:0-20885 GCA_019973955.1 Trichonephila inaurata madagascariensis
AGTTCGCTAAATCAAGAAATTCGCAAAATAGAGGTCCGTTATATGGAGTCTTGACTGCGTGAATATATTTCTTGTTCTAAAATGGCGTAGGCTATATAATTGTATACATGCAGAACAGCATCATTACACTAATCCTTTAAAATCATACAGAAATGGCTTCGTTGTGTTTTATTTATTCCTTGCGATTTATCTCGGAAAGTTCAGATGGGGATTTCGAGGGCGATAAAAAGCAAATCTCATAAAACGAACAAAACCTAATTAAACAGATTCCGAAGAAAAAATTTTATTTGTGGAAAAATCTATAATTTTTTTTTATTATTATTGATTTTTGCATACAAATTAAAACAAGCATTTAAATATTTTTTTAAAAAAATTATTTGAATACTTTTTCTAACAGAGCATTTAAAGATTGGTGTTGAAGTTACAGTTACAGTTACAGATTTTGCGAAATATGGAGCAACAAAAGCTATTATCCCGGTGTTAAAGTTTTGAGCTTGAAATGTTGGAATTTTGATTCCCCTCTCAGACCCAGTGATTGCTTATTAAAGTTGCACTTTGATGCAACACGAGGACTATTGGCGATGGCCCTCATAATTTTGAACCTCGGTCAAGAGACGAGAACAACACCTGAGCTGACACCCCCTCTTTTAACTTCCACACCACGCCAATGGGAAAAAACTGAGCCTCAATAGCTTGAACGAGCATCAAGCCCTCTGTGTGATGGGTCTTCACTGGTATTAGGACTCATGACACGCCACCTACAAATTCGAGAAAGTACCATTAGACAATTGCGGCCACCTCATCGAAGAGAATGACAGTGACTATTACACGATAACGCAGCTGACTTTTGAAGTCCTTGCGGTGTGTGGTTAGAGTCAGGGACGTCTTAAGGCATGGGCCAACTAGGCCAGGGCCTCGGTCGCAATGGGGGGCATGTCTCGTTCTCGACCCAGACTTAATAAGATAATAATTTCAAAGGACAGTTCCTGTTGTATTCTCCGAAAAACTGGGAATTTCGGACGATATGTCAACTGGCTACATGTGATGACTGTCTTCCAAATACACACAAGTCTAGGTCTACCACCAAACACCATCATTACTCATTCATTCAAAAAACGGTAGTCAGTCGAGACGGTATGTACGATTGTAAGTTAAGCATATTTATTTGTTTCGAGTTATTGTTTGTACGAGTATTTGACAACGTATCCTATATGCTGTCCAATTTTAAGGGTCATAGGGGGAGCCTACATTTGTATAAGGGCCTAAGGCCTCAAGAAGTCTTAAGACATCCGTGGGATTAAGTTTCCAGCCTTAACGCCACTAACATTACACTTTGGATTGATTTGCTGAATGATTGTTTCTAACGTCGCACTTGGGAGCAACACCAGTGATATTGTTGACGTACTTTGTAATTCTCACTGTCAACCAAGTGACGAGAAATTCACCAGAATTGTGGCACCCCTTTATCTAAACTTTCACATTATGGCAACTTGAGGATTTGATGCCTCAAAGGATTTTACGAACAACAATTCCTCTAAGAGTCTCTCGTAGGCTTAATGTTACTAAAACCCCTGTGGTAGGTGTTTAGTTCCATTAGAATTCGAACCTATACCTAAGGACGTCTTAAGGTATCCGACTACGTTCGGAACCGGGATTTTAAAAAGGCGCTTAAGTGGATAATTTTCATGATATTTAGTGTCACTTAGGTTAGAATACATGTATAAAATCTTTTTAAGGACATTATGATAAAAACAAATTATTTAAATACAATATTTTGGCAAAAAATGAACTTAGAATAACCTTTTTTCAAAACGTTCTCCTTTTATGGAAAATGCTTCTATAATAATAATATTTTGTGTGTGTTTGTATGAAGTAAAGACTTCTCCAGAGAGTCTGAGCTAGGATTTTTGAAAAATTCACATTATTTTCAGACTTTCCACCCATTGAAATAATTATCGACGTTTTATTCTTAAAATTTCTCCCCTCTGTTGTGGTAAAACAAGGATAAACCCACTTCTAAGTTGTATATTTCAAAAATTCTAGTTGAGCCTCTGCACAGATATTTCAGCTATATACAGGCAAAATATTATTATAATAGAAGCATTTTCCATAAAAGGATAATATTTTGAAAATGGGTCATTCTATGTTCCTTTTTTGTCAAAATATTGTTCTTAAATAATTTTTTATTGTAATAATAATCTTAAGACAATTTTAAATACATTTTCTAATCTAAGTGATACTAAATATCATAAATATTATCCATTTATACGCTGTTGTAAAATCACAGTTCCGAACGTAGTCGGATAACTTAAGAATTTTTGAAACCCGGACCCCAGAGAAATCTTGAGATGTTTTGAGGCCCTGAGCTCCTCCTGTGATTCTTAAAAGTAGACAGTATATATCATTGTCAAATACTCGTACAAACGGTGATTTAAAACAAATAAATGTGCCTGACTTACAACTTCACAAACCAGCTCGACCAATGGTCGCCTTTCGATTAAATGAGTTGAATGATTGTTTAATGGTGTGATGACCGTTGTGCATGCCTAGATTAGGCATGGACAACGGTCATCACATAATAATACAGTCTTGCCACATTTGTCAAATGGTGTACAGTTTGAAATTCCCTGTTTATCGGAAAATATGCACGGGAATAATGTTTGACCATTAAAATTACCCGAATTATAATGTTATTAAGACTGAATCGAGAACGAAATGAGGCCTCACCGAGGCGACGTTAATGTACCTCACCCGCTATAACTTAAATGTATTCCTCTGTTTTATCACCCATCCAGTATAGTAGTTAGGGCTGCTGACTTCTGTGCCGTAGTGCCTGGGTCTGAATCCCAGAGAAGGCAAGGATTTTTGTAAATGTATAGTGTCTTTGCGGCAGCTACTCCAAAAACCATCGAGCTGCAAGTCCTCTCGTGAGGTTGGTGGAAGGGGAAGAGAGGTAGGGGGCCCTGACACCAATAGGGTGTTCTCCCACAAAATTAGGGGGGAACCGAGCCAAAACATACTGTCACCTGTATGGTGCTCAAAGCTACGGCTAACGTCAGGCGTACATCTAGCCTTTTGCCACGATGAATTTCGTGGGCCTCGATCTGACATCATTAGACAGGTGATATTAGTAACAACAACTTCTTTGTTTCAATGTAACACTAATGCGTTGTTCCAGATACGGGGTCTTTAGAATACTCTCATCAATAGAATTAATTAAGTAAATAAAACTATTTACACCCCTGAAATGAAAAGGCAAGATTTGAGAAAAATAACTGAACAATTTAAGTAGTTTATAGATTCTTACGCGAGCAGCCGTTATGTTTTTAAAAACACATTAATATATCTTTTATAATAAAAGATTAGTTTTTAAAAAAATGTTCGGTATGTAGATAACTTAAAATATGAATTACAAAAAAAATAAAATTGGCCATTATTTTTAGCTTAAAATACCAATTAAAATTGCTCTTAAATTGTCTATTCGCGGCGTAATTTCTTTTTATATCGCGCTGTTAGGAGAATGAAAACTTGATTGAGTTTTCAAATAAATCCTCATCGTTTTTGACAGCCAATGGGATTAAATGCCTGGTCCACTGTGAACTTTGGAATATGAGGAGGAGTTAACTGTAGCCCACTCACAATTTTCCAACGAATCCGCCTCCACAGAGGAAACTATTATTTTCCGCATGTAAAAGTTAACTGCAATTGACTAATGTATTTGGTGAACAAGAAATGTTATAGAACTTTCTGTCTTGATTATGATACGCCAAGAGAAATGGAACAACAAAAAAAGGGTAAAACAAAAGAAAAGAAGCGCTAAAAAAACAACAGAAACGCGCGGTCGCGGGCCGGCTAGCCAATGAGAGTCGGCTTATCGCCTCGTGACGTCATTCCGTCTATGCTAATGGAATGCGTGCGCGAGAGATAAAAGTTGATTTGGGGGAAACAATCCGACCATTCACAGCTCCAGGGCTAAGAGCGGTCATCCTCAGGAAAACCGAACACCCGAAGAAATTTCTTCGCAGTCTGTTAAAGGTAAGAATTTGCGCTCTCAAAGTCTTGAAAAATGTCTCACTAAAATAGTTCCTGCAAGTTAAAACATAAAAGAGCTACCTACTTCTGCTTCTTTTGAAAAAAATATGAAGTGATTTTTTATGATAGTATTTTTAAAAAATATTTCATTCAAAATATTCAAAATCCAAATTCGAATGGAAAACCTTTTTCTATAATATTAGGTTTGGGGATTTTAAGCACTAAATATTCATTACTGATTTTATTAAATGAATATTTAATTTTGTATGCTGAAAATATAATTTCAAACACAAAATTAAATTTAAAAACTTTTTTTTTTTTAGTATTTGAAATATTGCGGCAAATATATATGGAAATCCTTTAAATCCTTTTCTTAAAGCTAAGTCATTTTTTATATCAATTATTGAAGAAGTATTTCGGTAGGGGAAAAATCAAATTCCTTCTGCAATTCGAAAACATTTATATTATTATTTGTCTTAATAACTTTTATGTGACAATTTTACTACAGCTAGCGATCAAACATTTTTATTAAAATGATCGAAATAAAATTTGGAACAAAACCAGATTAAAAAAATTGTGGTTATTGTATTGCTCTAATGCATTTTGACTGGGTTCAGAATTGTGATTTAAAAAAGTGTATAAATCGTTATATATTTCAACTAAATTGGAAAATACATACAAAATTGATTTAAGAATAGTATTATAATAAAAATAATTTTAATTATAATATTTTGGCAAAAAATGAAGAAAGAATCATATTTTCAAAACATTCTCCTTTTATGAAAAATACTTCTATAATAAATAATGAAATTCCATCTCTATATATGTAAGACTTCTCAACAGACCTTTACAAATATTATTTTCAGAGTTACTATCAGATAAAATAATAATCGGTATTTTTTTGTTAAAATTTATCTACTCTGATGTGTTAAATTATGAATAAATCCCCTTCTAATCCCCTTATTTCAAAAATTCTACTTCAGACGATGTACCGAACATCTAGTTATATGTAGCCTAAATATTATTATTATAGAAGCCGTTTTCATAGAAAGAGAACATTTTGAATGTATGCGATTATACATCTTTTGCCAGAAAAATTGCATTTTAATTATTATTTATCATAATACTATTTTGAACAATTTTGCATGTTTATTCTAATTCAAATGGCACTACATAAAAAAAAACTCATTTATACATTCTCTCAAAATCACGGTTCTGAATCCAGTCAGATAATCACTCCTCAGAAAAGAAAAATATCAAAGAAAAGCTAAAAATATTCTTTTAGGAGAAACTACGTTGAAATGCGCAGAATTTTTTTTTACGATTGTGTAACAAACGTATCAAATACGATAAAAACCATAGGTATGGTAAGTATCCTTAACGCAACAGGAGCATATTTGATATTAAAATAGTAACCTGTCAGAATTACGTTATTTTTTAATTTCAAAATATCTAGTGACGCATATTGTTATAAAATCAATTATATTAAAAAACATAATTTTGTTAAATTTGATTGAGGCAGAAAAATGGCGCAGAACACAAAGCAAAAAAATACGAAACATTTCAGTTTCTTAGTTAATATCTTATATTTTAGAACGGAAAGTGTAAGGTGTATGTTAAGAATGGAATATTATATCAATACTGCACATCTCTTTAATAGATGCAAATCACATATTATTTTTTTAGGTAAAAAAAAATTTTAAACTAAAAATTCGGTGTTTAAAAATTGTCAATTTACTTACTACATTATTTCATGATATTAAGATTTTGAACCTATGAAGTCACATATTGTACTAAACTACGAATGCCATAAACAAAAACTGTAAAATATGAGAAAATTGGATCATCGAAAAAGTTAAAATATGAAATAATGTTTCACTTAAAAAATTTCCCATAATAAATTTATAAACATTACTATTACTTTTTCAGACATATTTTGCCTATATTTTAAATAAAAATATCAGTAAGCATGTATGTGTGTGGAAAGAACATATTTCAAAACTTAAAAATAAGTATAATTTGTCATTTAGGTACTTTTTTTTATTTTCAAATATCATAAATTTAGACCAGAAATTGATTTATGATTCTGTTATTTAACAAATAGAGATTTATTATAATGTTCAAGCTCTCTATATGCAGCAATATTTTCTTCTTTTCTCATAATATATATGATAACTTTATTTAAAACTTGATTTTCTCAACATTGTATAGCTCAATCCCAAATAATATTCAGAAAGTTCGAAAAACAACGCTTTTTGTGTGGATACAATTTTTTTCTTTTAAGATCCAGACTCTGATAAATCATTTGCCATCGGAAAATTTCAAATCAACTATTGGGTTTTCATTTCACTTTTCAAAACCCTAACTTGTACTCAATAAAAATGGTGTTACACGTACTTTCCTGTATGGAAAAAAAATATATTTTCGAAAAAGAACATAATTTAAGAAAATATTTTAGAATTCTGAGTATGATGAATGTGAGAAATCTGAAAATTTCAAAGAAACACATAGAAAAGATTGTTTTAAAACAATATCATAAAGTTTGGAATTTTTTCAATTATTTATATTTACTTTGTGTGTTATAAAAGAATCATCAAAAATGTGTGAACTGAAAGTTTTGAATGCAGATATATATTACATTAGGGAGATAAAAAAAATTTTAATGATTAAAATTATAGTAATTTTCATTATTAGAAATTATTTGAAATTCTAAGTCAATGATATTCGAAATAATTTTTCTTTCTAGATTTCTTTATCCACAAATCAGCTTTTAGCTAATATTTTGTTGAAGTTTTTTTATTGAGTGTACTTTTATAATTAAATTATATATATACATTTTCTACAAAACATAACTTCTTTAAAATTGCTTTTTTAGAATCTTAGTTCATACAAACAATCAGAAAGCATAAGCATGATGCATTTTAATATTTCTAGCGTAAATTCCTTTATGAAAGAAAAATGGAAAATAGTTACAACGTCTTGTGATTGGAAATGTTTATATTATGTCATGATTTTAAGTTATCCTTACAGGTTCTGCTTAGTTTAGGTAGATATGAACATTTTATCGTTATAAAAATGAATTCAATTTTAAATAACGGTTAAATTTCAGTTTGGAAAATTTTTATATCTATAGCCCATAATTATTTAGTCTTAACGTGTCTTTGTATTTACCTTTTTAGTTTCTAATAACCAGCAATATGAATGTATAATTTTTGAACGTAAAAACACAGAGGCTAATGTTTGATCATAACTTAATCATCTGTTTATTATTTTCCATGTTTTGTGCTTCAAATAATGATTTTTTTAATCAAAAAATGTATGTGTATAGGTTTTTTAATATAAAACGGGTATTTGAATTTTTGTTACTTAATATTTCATGAAACAAAATCTAATGAAAAGTAAAATAAAGACGAAAATTGTCTGCAACATAATCTGCTAATTTCCCCATTAATATTTTATTTTCAATCGTTGAGTAAGGGGCTCAAAATACATCCGAAATAAATTTAAGAAATTAAGTATTTCGTGACACAATATTTTTTTCAAACCATTGTAGTTTTCGTGAAAAAATATTTTTTTCTTAATTTGTCTTTTTTTCCCAAAGACAAATAAATATCTGTTCTAACTTTATTTCAATACCAAGGAATATACGGGATAAGAGAAACAATTATTAACAGATCTCAATACTAATCGCATCCATTTGAAAAGTCGTGCAAAGTTCCATGCAGTTTCATACGAAATAAAATTAAGAGAGTAAAAAAGCGATGCTATTTTTGGCTAGCTTTTTAAAAATCAAACTACGCATAAGTCATTCTAAATAATAGATTAACTTTATTTCTTTTTCAAGTTAATATTTCGGTTTTCTTTTATTGGGACCGTGTTATTATACTTAAAAGTAAAAGGTAAGTTCTTATTTTTTAATTAGCTAACATTGAAGAATCTGTAAATGTTATAATTAACAAGCGTATTAATTAAAGATGTTTATTCCTATTAATTACTTCCTCGTAGCCCTTATCCTCTTAAGATTTAAAACGGATTTGTGTGTGAGAGAAAAAAAGGAACTTAATTAGCAGATAAATTTTTCTGGACTTTTATGATTCATATTTCACATGCACGAGTAAAATTACACAAAGGAAATAATTCACTGATATTAGTTAGATAAAGAAAAAATGAGATAATTATTTTTGAATGTAAAGCAGTTTTTAAATAAAGAGTAAGAGTGTAGAAAAGTTACATATTTAATTTTAAATCTTTCCATTGTTAATTATTCTAAGGTTATTCGATGTTAAACTAGCACATCGAATTTTCCATTTTTACCACGGTATTCGACTACGTTCGGAACCGTGATTTTAAGAGAGCGTATAAACGGATTTTTTTGTTTGATATTTGGCGTCTTCTGAATCAGAATGTGCACATGAAATAGTTTTAAGATTACTATTGCAACAGAAATTTATTTATTAGAAATCTTTAGGTAAGAAGTAAAGAGAAGGAAATATTTTCAGAACCTATTATAGAAAAAATGCTTCTACAATAATATTTTGCTCATATATAGCTAAAACTTCTCTACAGATCTGAACTAAAAGATATTTGAAAAATTCACATTGTTTTCAGGTTTACTGACAAATAAAATAATAATGGATGTTTTTTTTTTCCGTTAAAGTTTCTCTACTCTGGTACATTAAAATACGAATAAATCTCCTTTTAAGTTCGTAGTTTCAAAAATCGTAGTTCAGGCTGTAAGGAAGTCTTAGTTATGTTTAGGCAAAATATAATTACAGAATCACATTTTCATAAAAGGAGAATCTACTGAAAATCTGTTATTCTTTCTTTATTTTTTGCCAAAACTGCATTTAAGTGTAGTGTAATCTCTTATTGTAATAAATAATTTTATATGTACATAAATTTTACATGTACTTAAAATAATTTTCTATGTGCATAAAAATTCAGGAGATACTAAAATTAAAAAAAAAATCATTTATGTTCATCGAAAATGTTTAAAACAAATTACTCATGGTAAAAAAATACACAGATTTTCAAACGTTTTCGGAAATATTTTGTAAAACTTTTAATTTACAAAAATATGAAACACTTTTATTGAGTTCGGTTTCAGCCGTAGAAGTGAATAACAATTGATATTAATAAAAAAAATCTCTGCTATCTTTTCATAAAAACATCCGTCAGATTTATCGGAAATACAAACAAATGCACCATACAGAAATATTTAGAATACAGATAGCGATATCTTGATAAAATTTTCTTCGAATAAAAGATTAAAAGCAATTAAAATTAAATAAAGTGTGATTTTGTAACAAATATTTTGAATTATACATCTGAAAATAAACATACGTTTTTACTTGACTCTACAAACTTGTTGCCGATCCTATAAGAATAACCTGGTTTTATGGAACTTCTAATAAAGAAAAACAATCTACGCGAGAAACCAAATTGACATTCATAATGAAATCCGAAGTAAAGAAGATAAATTGGATTTCTAAAAAAAAAATCTTTTTTTTTTTAATAAGAGCATTTTTTTTGTGTGTATATTTTATTAAAAGCTGAAATAATGGAATCAAAACTCAAAAAGAAGTGAAGCGTACGCTTAGTTAATAAGTTAAGTTTGTTTTCGCATATTTTCTCAATCAACTTTACTTAAATGAATAACATATCCTTACACAAATGAAATTAAAAATAAAAGAATTACGAGGAAGAGGGAATCTTTACGGCGAGCTTTGTATCAAGGTCATTTTGTTTGATTTCAAAAAGCGAAAGTCTTGAAGAAAGGGGGGAAAAAACCTTTCATTAGTATGTGAAAAATATTTTGAGACTACTGTTTTAAAACAATTTATGTTATTTAAAATATTATGGAAATTTTTCTAAAATGTACCGGACACTTTTAAATTTTAATCTGAGTGCAGCATATATTGTTTCTATGACAGATAAAATTTATAGCAACTAAAAAATCCTTATAGAAGAGCAAAAGCTAAATAAATCTTGATAATATTTGTGAGACCGCACAAAAACTATCATACTGAATTTAAATTGTCATTCCGCCATATAAAAATATTGTACAGTATTGCAAACTTCCTTATATTTCATAGAAATCAATATAAATCAGTACAATTGGTAAAGTTAAAGTAGCAAAACATGAGATCTTTTTTATTCTTTAAATCTTTTGTAGAAACCATAACCAATTTTATTTTTACTCTGAATAAATATCTGAAAACCCCATCTTTTAGATTCGTAAATGTGTGACTTCATTATAAAATCACCTTAAATCGCTGCTCTGTTGTAGCGAGAATAGATTTTATTTTTTCATAAAACATTTCATTCCATTTTTTATATCAGTATAATCAGATCATTTCTATGGAAATGAACATTTAATTAAAAAGAACTCAATTCAATCTATACAATATTACAAACAAAACCGGAACGAGAAAATTGATTTTAAAAATAAGTTTTTCTTTCGCAATTTATCATAGCAAAATATGTAATTACAACTTTTTTTGTTTTCTTATAGTGAAATAGTAGTACTTCTAAATATGCTTTAATAATGCACGTAGAAGATATGTAAAGATCAAGATACATGCAATCACTCCAAGAATTAATGAATAACACGCAGGCATCGTCAGGGTATGAAGACTGAGATTTAAATGTAATATCACATTGAGATATGCTTCTTTAACAATAGTTCTGTGACAGCTACGTTGTTTTGGGTGGCAGTTCTGGAACTCA
Organism: Trichonephila inaurata madagascariensis; assembly: GCA_019973955.1. Lineage (NCBI taxonomy): Eukaryota > Metazoa > Arthropoda > Arachnida > Araneae > Nephilidae > Trichonephila > Trichonephila inaurata. The sequence continues at coordinate 10,762 of BMAV01013294.1, forward strand.
CAGTGAGACTATAAGCTGTAAGCAATTGATCCTTACTTCCTTTGCATGGATGATAATGCCCGTCTACTTCGGGCCAAAATCGTTGCCTAGTATCTGGACAGTGAGGGCCATTTCTCGTATGGAGTGGTCGTTGTATTCTCCCGAAAATAAACCCGTTGAAAACCTTTAAAATGCACTTCGGGTTGTCTTTGCACTTTTACCTCTTCTAGCCTGTTCAAGACAATTAGAAACTCTCCTATCGATGAATTTATCATTGAAAACACGAATAAAGTCAAGTTTGCGTGAAGATCCAAGGTTTTCCTACTTTACAATGTAAGGTTTGTTTTTCATTGGCCTTACCAAACATTTGATTGTATTCGCCGTAATATATTTTATAAAATTTAAATACGTGTATTTTTTCATTTTTTAACATTCTTTCCCATAAAGTGTAAACTCATTTCTACTTTCAGGCTCATTTCTTAAAGCAAATCATTACTTTTCCTATTTTGGGAGATCTCGTGCTTAACATTTGAGATAATAATTAATTTTCTGATATCAAAGTCATCTTATATATTGTTTGTAATTCTTATAAAAAGTTTTTCAATATTATTTTCTTTATGGCTCTATTGAATGTCAGTAGGCTGGTATTATTTAAAAGTATTATTTAAAAATTTTATTATTGCTATTATTTTTAGTAATAGTAGTAAGTACGTAGTCATAGTAGTAAGTAGTATTTTTAGTAATAGTAGTAACAATGCGAAGAATGATATGTCGTTGCTAGGTTACAGTGGATATATGTACATATACTATTTTTGTGACTAAGTAATTAACAGAAAAAAAATTCTTCATAAACACACAAAATGAAAGTTAGAATAAAACAAAACAGTTACACTTTTAGAAACACATAATTTTAGTTTTTGCTATAATTCAATTCTTAAAAAGTATGCAGATTGCTTTTTAAAAATGCCTCCATCAAGGTGAAATTGAAAACGGCAGAGTTTCAAATACTTTTTAAAAAAATTCAGTCTTTATTTTATGAACTTTCAAAAATTTTCATGGTGTGAAAGATAGATTCAATAAATATAATGTTGGAAAGTAATATTTATATTTTTCTTTTGGGGGATTATTTTAATATTCCCTTCTAAGAGACATTGAAATGGTTATAATATATTTATTTCTGAACTTTTCAATTCCAAACCTTCCTATGGTTTCTTGTTAAAAATATAACTCTACCTTTTCAATGTTAATTACATTTTTTGATTTACATTCCATAAAACAAAGAGTTTCCTCCCTTAAATAGAAAGATGTGCAAAATGTCGCTAAGAGTCTTATTTTGTATGCGTACATTTAATAAGCTGTTAATTTGTTTTAAAAAAAGAATTCATGATTTGTAAGTTTTTGTGCCTTTAATGAAACTTTTTTTTTTATCTTAGAATATATATTCTCTATTTTTAAACAATTTCATAATCAGACATGAATTTTTTTTATTACTATCAGTACACTGTGTGTGTAAAGTCACAACTTTTACATTCCCTTTCGTTTTCCTTTTTAAATATTTCTAATAAATATTTGAGGAATGTTCTAAATCAAATATTTGTAACATTAATTCCAATATAACTCCATGTTTTTGTTTGTTTTTCAACAGAATTTTATAAAACTGCACTCAAATAGACTCAGGACATTTTTAAGGAAAAAAAACTATTCCCAATATTCCTCCTATTGGTTCTTATTATCAATATATAAATTGTAAACTCATATTCACACTACTATAGATTAAAAGTTTTGAAACATTTAATAAGTATTTTAAAAGTTAAAATTGCCATCTTTTTTCATTTAAAGTTAAAACTCTGTGGAGATAAATATAGAACTGCGGACAAAACAAACGAAATGTAGAACTTTGGGAAAAAATAGATTGATTTAAATTGGCGTAAGCATTATGATATAATAGATTGAATTTTATACACTTGGGAAAGCCGAGTTGAATAATATAGTTAATTTTTCGCCTTGGATATTTTAGATCCTGTGTTTCTTAAAAATAAACGAAGTTAGTTAATATTAAGTTGACACAAGATTCTAGATTTTAAAATTTATATTTTTTGTTTATGAAATTTAATACGAATTACCTTCATATGTCTTTATGTTATAAACAATTTGTTCTGATAGATACTCATAATTTTCTGGAATTGTTTAAAAGTACCAGTGTTTTTTATTTTAAATATATTCAAATTTTTCCTTGATATATTAACTTTTTCATACTGTTTTTCTTACATTTAAGTGTACGATAAACTCTTTTCTGAGCAAAACTTTTGGTTTGTACAGGCATTGAGACGAAGAAAAGGCTTTAATCTTAACAATATGATTTTTATCTGCTACATTGACACAAAGTCAATGTTTTTTTTTTTTTTTAAGTTTGAATTTTTATAAAAAAAACTATCAAAATGTTCAAAAAAGAATAAGTAAGTTTTTTGTTACTCAGTGAAAAACAATTTTCAAGCTTTGGGGCTTCCAAGAAAAACTTAATTTGTAAAGGGTGTTATTTTGAATATAAAAGAAATATTTATTTCTCGAAAGATTAATGTAATAAAAAATATAGGTATTGAAAAATACTAAATCCCTTAAATCGAAAAGGACATTTCATGGTTGAAAAAAGTGTCCAATTGAAATATTTTTTGTCGTTCGTGATGAAGCTGCGTATATTATTTTTACAACCAAAAAACTTGCTTTTCGTAAATTGTATATATTTTTGTGTGTGTGTGCTCCATATTCCCTGTAAAGTATCAATGTATTATTTGCAATTTAAGTCCACACATTTTTATCCATGATCCAATAAGGCTATAATAATGTATCTGTAACTTCTTGAGCTATATTTAAGAAGCAAATTAAATACAGTAGACTGTACCTATTTCTTCTTATTGTTATTATGTGAGTGTATATTAACCTAAATTTCATCAATTTTAATCGATCTCATTTATTAAAATTATTTGTCAATTAAATTAATATTCTATATATTTACATGAGCATAGGAGGTACCAAAACAGAAATAATACACAGATTGGTTAATTGCAGTGAATAATGTTATTTTGATCTTTGTCATTATATATAGTCAAGAATTTATTTATCTAGAACGGAAAGCACGATCATTTATTTCAAAATCCCCTCCTAAAGCTTTTGAAAAAGACTTTTTAAATTTACTATCAGCTCATTTTTAAAAAAATATTATCAATGCCAAATACTAAAAATACAGGGATTGACAATTTTTAAGAAAGAAGTTTATACCAAGATTTCACTTGTCCCTTTATTTTCCTCCGGCAAAAATACCAACATAAAATTTTAGTTATTAGCACGTTCCTATAGGAACACAACTAATCACATCATAAAAACATACTTATGCTACGTAGATTTACATAATACTAGAAAAAGAATTACTTTGAAAATCGCTTAACACGAAACTGAAGGGACTGAAATATTTTTTTGTGTTAAAGAATATTGCAAAAAAAAAAAAAAAAAAAAAACATGTATCAACAAAATTAAGTTTATTAGAATACATTTTATTTACATACATGTATATATGCCTGTATTTAATAAAAATCAATGAAACAAAAACATTTGCAAGAATTTAAGGAAATTTATTACAAAATTTTCAAGTTTTTTGAAAAATAAAACATTTATAGAGTTTTTAGAAAATATTCTGTTATATTTCTTTGTATTATATTTTTAGCATCAGGTTGCCAACAAATTGTTGGACATCGTCCATTTTAAGATTCATTTCACCATGGAACGCGCGTCTATATAACTGCGCATACTTATGACGTTCCTAATTTCGGATGATGTGGGAACCGGAGCTGCATTATTAATTTCATTTTCATCATCGGAATCTACATCAATATTTTATTAGCTTTGAATTGACACCAAAATGTCTTTGTCTGGCATAATTGGGGCTGTACACACGTTATCATCATCTACTGCAATGAATTCTTCCGATAATACAACAGGACAGTCCAATCCGTCTGTTGTTTTCCGTACTTCGTTCATTCTCAGAAAAGGAATCGTTTCGTGTTAAGAGAAAAAATGCATACAAATGCATAGTGGTTTGTCGAGGATTGTTGTATTATTTCTTGTTAGCCGATATTTCGTCTAAAGCGTTTTCGCGTTAAATGTATTTCACTGTATTGTTAGAACAATTATAATAAACATAATTGAAGATATCCAAATAACTAGAATTTTTCTTCCATTATATGTACAAAACATTGTAAGTCAAAAAGTTTAGGGGGAAATTAAAAGTGTGAGTATGATTGGTCCCAATTGGTCATATTTCAAGTTTAAATAATTGAAACTGTATGCCGACTTCAGACCCTAGTCAAACTCTACATATACTACACGAGCTATATATAATCTGCTCTAGCACGATTTTGAAAACTTAATGTAAATAATTTGAAATGTTTACCACACACAAAGAATTTTCCTGGATTCAGCAGGTTTCTTAGCTAATGGTACAAAAGGCACGCGTCCATTTTGAACTAATTACCCTTCGTTTTGTTATCTTTGCTCAAACGTTTGGTTTTTAGAAAGTTCAGCACTTATAACGTTTTTTAAAAGTAGTGACAAGAAATATATATAGGAAGATTAAATAGGATAGATAATACATTTAACTCAACTCAAAAATAAATTCCAAAAATTTTAAGAAAGAATTATCTCTCAAACGAATGAGAGGAAAAAAATTGCTTATAATCTAAAATTATACAATTTCTTTTCCATATTTTAACTTAGAAAAAATATCTTTACATAAAATGCTGCGTCTGCATTCACAGTCTAGTTCAATAATAAATACAAGGAGAGACATGCAGATCAGCTGTCTTTCACACACCTTTTCTTTCTTTGAATTTCAAACACACAAGCTTTAGAGAATTGAGTTCTGTGTTAGAGTAAAATCTAATTTTATAAAAGTATTCTAGATATAAAATAATTAAAGAGTATTATGTGGCTAAGAGATTGCGGTAGAAAACTTTTTTATGCTTTTCTTTAAAAATATGAATTTTACTTAATTCAATATCTAAAAATTTATCTAACATGCACTCAACTTATGAAATGTATAATTTATTTAATTTTGAATGCAGCATTTATTTGTTTATTCAAAAATTAGAGGATAGCAAGTTTTGTAACTCAATCGGAAACTGACTCTGAGAAGCATATACGTTTAACGCAAAAACGATTAAAACGAAAAATCGGTTAATATGAAGTAATACAATGGTCTCGACAAAAACTACTATATATTTTCATGCATTTTTTTTCTCTTAACACAAAAAGATTTCCCTTTTGGGAATGAACAAAATACGAAAATATAAAACTCCAGACTGATTGGACTGTCATATTGTATTATTGGAAGACTTCATTGCAGTAGATGATGCTAACATATGTACAGTTCCAATTGTGGCAGATAAAGACATTTTGCAGTTTGTTCAAGACTCAAAAAATATCAGTGATGGAGATTCCATCAATGAAAAATGATATGAATAATGCAGCTTCTGTTCCCACGTCATCCAAAATGGGGAACGTCATGAAAAGTATGCGCAGTTATGCACACACATTTCAGTGATAAAATGAATAACAAAGTGGTCGATATCGAACCATTTATTGACAGTTTGATGCTAAAAAAACAACGCAATGAAAAATACCAGATTATATTTCCTAAAAACTTAATAAATATTTTGTTTTTCAAAAACTTGAAAATTTTGTATTAAATTTCTTTTTTGTGAATGATTCTGTTTCATTGATTTTTATGAAATATATGCATGTACACATATCTATGTAAATAAAATAAGCTCTAATAAACTTAGATTTGTTGATATTTTTTTGTGATACCTTTTAACGCGAAATTCTTTTAACACGAAACATATTTCAGTCCCTTCTGTTTCGTGTTAAGCGATTTTCACAGCATATTCTAATTTGTAGTGTTATTGATTTGATTTTTTATTCAATTCCTCCTTCGAAACTACATGAGGGCTGTTACCAACGGATTCCTATTTTTGAATTTCTGACAAATGATGATAGAACAATGACGATGACAATGATGATGAATGATGATCAAATGATGAAATTGGGCTAGCTTACCACCCTTGAAACTTCCATACTATACCAACACGAAATTAGTTACTGACTAAATTTGACGTGCATCTTCCCCTCCACATGTGTGTGTGATAGACTTTCAGTGGCACTATGACTTGAAAGCATGAATCGACAACGTCATTGTAGGTTATCGAAGTTTCCTTTTAAGGTAAAAACGGAGATTTTAATAGAAGAGTCCTTCTAAAAAATAAGATTACAGTTTTCCTATATAACTTTAAATCAAGAAAATTATAATCTCTCCTTTTATTTAAACATAGCAAATTATACTTAAATGCACCACAACATTCTTGGTTACTGCTTAACTTCGAAGAGTTTGCCAAAAAATTGACAATCGCAACAATGAAATTACATGCTACAAATTGGCATTTTCGTAAACATAAATAAGTTGCAAGAAAAAAGATTTTGTAGTATTATTAATTCTCAAAATTATGTATGTTTGTTTTTTATTTATAAATAAACTATAAATTCTACACTTATATTAGTTGTCTCCACGAAGTATGATTTTGTGCTCTAACAAAACATTATTTAAGAGAGAACGAAGCAAATTTAGCTACGGTCATCACCAGTAGCGCACATAGAAATTTTTCAAGGGTGTCCGGGGTCGAAAGTTCACCATTCTTGTATCATGCTCCTTTGGATTTTGTCGATTTTCGGGAACAAAACACAGTAAAAACTAATTATTAAATAAATAATTAGCATTAATTAATAAAATTAATCATTAATAACAAATACTTAATTAAATTTTACGTACTATATACTTAGAATTATAACCAATCGGAAAAAATCAAGGGCTTTGGGGGGGGGGTCTGGCCCCCAAGCCTTCCTCTCCTTGTTTGCGCCACTGGTCATCACACATGCATGTCTTGAACAGTTCGAGTCCCTTTCGAACAACCGCTTCAGAAAATTTTTGGAGAAGCTGTGAGGGCGAAGGGTTTCCGTAAACAACAACAACAAAAAAAAGGCAGGTTCTGACATTAGCCACACTGAAAAAATACTCACCGATTTTTCTACTTCGGAAAACAAACATTGTTTTTTTTATTCCACTCGCACTTTTGTTGACGGTCACAAACAGAAATGTAGTACCATTCTGTCTAAAATATTACATGCCATTTCTTATACGTTTGACGAAGTCGAGGCTGCCATCTTGTTTACGTAGGAAGGGGAAGAACCCCATTGGCTGGAACTTCGAGAAATATTAATTTCGAAGAATTCTTTTAGCTCACTAGGAAAAAGTTGTTCGAAACCATTGCTATAGCAACAGCGTGGAAATTGTTAAAAAGGGTTGCTTGAAAGAAAAATTGCTCCAAATACGTATATGTGTGATAAGACTTTAGAGATAAAGTTTCTTAGCTTTTCAGCCCTCTTAGAAAACGATGAGTGCAGTTCAATCGTTCACATTACAAGCTTATTAACAATTGTCGAATCCAAATGTGAAAAGAAAAAATAGTAGAAAAAAGATTGAGAGTAATGAATACGCAAAGATTCTCGTTGAGGAATTTTTTTCTGTCATAAATTTCGAGTTATAAAAAAATTATCAGTCGACTTGTTTAGCGATCTATGGTGATATCTCACACCACACATTATCAAAAACCAGTAACGTTAAAAGTAAAAACTTGACCATATTCTAAACGATATTTAAATAAAAATTATATTTGTCATAAATTACATACTTATAAATATCAAAGCAAACACGTACTCTTACTCAGTAAAATAATTACTTGATTTCCAATTGTGTAATTATTTCTCCAATTGAAAACCTTTTGAACTGATTTAACTAATGTTATATTTCCTTTAAAAATTTCTTTTTCTTAAAAGTATGGTAATTAATTCAAAATTAATAAATATGTAATCTAAATTTTTCTTCCACAATCTTGTTTTGGGGTTTTCTGAACCCCGTTCGAAACTTGTTAAAGCTTAGAGAGTACGCAAACAGATTATAGCTGATTAATTATACAGTATCTCAATAAAATATTTCGTCGAAACTATCCTGAAAGTAAGCTATCAAAACGATTGTAACTGGTCACGGATGCTGAGTGGTCATGGTCACGAACTCGTAGTTAGCGTTGTCGAGTCCTGTTGCCAATGAAGACTCATTGTGTAAAGCATGGGTGGGAAAACTTTTCCAGAGTACGGGCTACTTCTAATGTTTTTAAGGTGTTGCGGTCCACTCATTGGCGTAGGTATGGGTATTCTGTATTAAAATTGTATGTTTTCTTTTCTTAACACTTGTTCTTGACAATGTACCCGTCTTTTAAAACATGTTAGAATACTATGTTTACTACAAAAACACATGGAACCAAAAATCCTTCAGTTGTATGCTTCAACAACTATGAGCGACTGCTAGACCGTGGATGTATTCAATGCAAGCAAAGAACATACGTAAACCGATGATTCTGAAATCGACGCATGTACTTAATTTATTCTCTGCCGAGTCTCGCACCATCTGGGTACATGACATCAAAACAAGAACCCAATCCCATAAAGCGCAAGATTTGGGATGATGTTTCAGTAGCCAATCCCGTGCTATCGAGGGAAGAGTTATTATCAACATTTACTCTCCCCTTCAGTCAGCGTGTGGAGAAAAATTCATTTATACGGCTTTCATCACAGGGATGGTTTTTTTTCCTACTAAGGCGACAGTGAACATCCATAAGCGTCCTTCACTAAGCGTTATCGTGGGCTTCCAATGAAGATACATGTTTCCTCTACATATTTATCGAATCATTTGCTTAAGTCAACGTTTCTCAAACTTAGGAACCCGCCCCCTATGGGGTGTGATAGCCCTACGTGGGGAGGGGGAGGCTTAAGTATATCGAAAAGTCTTATAATACATTTGTAAATGAATCAGTACTGTCCTTAGTGTTTGATAACTTTTTGTTACAATACTTTCAGAACAAGTTTAATAATTACCAGTGAACCTATGGCCTTGTCATATATGAAAATATTTACAATATATATATATATATATATATATATATATAATATTTATCTTGATAATTTGTATGATTTATAATTAAAGTTGAATTGTAGCTTTAGCGTCAAGTATATTATTATTAAATTCAATACACTGTCAATGTATGGAAGGGAGAGGCGTTGAAAATTATGTTTGAAAATTCGGTCGCGAATATTGAAAGTGTGAAAAGCACTGGTTTAAGAAAACATAGTCACATCGATTCGGTTGTGCAAAGCCGATTCTTCAGTCTAGTGTTCTACAAATATGTTTCTTTTAGCATGCGCGTCTGAGGTCTTAGAAAAAGGCGGTCACCTCAAAATACCTTGGTGGTTCAATGGTTGATCGCAATCAACTTAACGCCCATTTCTGGTGTAAAGGAGCTGATCCTCGTTAAATCTGTTGAAGCTCGGTCCTTACGTTGAAGTTTTGAAAATAAAGTGCAACCTCTGGAATCGGCTTCGTCTTTTGACCGAAGTTCAGAATTACGAGGCTCGTCGCCAACAGATCTTGTTCAGCAACAGATCTTGTTAAAACACGACGTTAATAAAATATCAAATCGAATCAATGATTGTGAAAAAATATTAACAGAAAATTAAATTATTTATTCAAAATCTTACGTGGAAACTATACCAGATCAATTTTATTAACTAATATAGAATGTTTTTATATTTTTCTGGCCGTTAGAAAATATTTTGGAAGCAGAATTTAAACTTCTCTTCACCAGATCATTTCTAAAATAGATGTAAAGTTACACGAATCCCAGAACCGCTGATACAAAAGAGGTGGTATTTCCAGGACTAGCGACAAAATTAACTTATTTTGGTTACATGATTATCAAAACTGAAGTGAGACTATTGACCTAGAGAATAAGTTTTAAATGAAAAGTTCTGGCTACAGTGACAGTGACATCACATTATTAATGAAAAACATTAATAATTTACCATTGCGTAGAATAGTCCGTGTTCAGAGAAAGAGAAGGTTTTCAATTTGAATGTGTATCTAGATAGGAGAACGGTGAGGGGTATTCATCTCAAAACAAAGCATGAAAGGAAGAGAGATGAATAATTTC
>BMAV01013296.1:0-58518 GCA_019973955.1 Trichonephila inaurata madagascariensis
ACAAAACCAAAAACTGTAATGCGTATGTAACCATTGGCTGCAGGGGGGTACGAAGGACCGGGGTCGACGCATCCACCTCAGTGCACCACTTCAGGCAAATTGTGCGCATGACAGTGACGGATCGCTCAGTCACATCACGAACCATAGCCCAGCAGATTGAGTCTGTAACGCATCATTCAGTGTCAACGCGTACCATTCGACGCCGTTCACAGCAGAGCGGTCTGTCCGCAAGACGCCCATTGCTTGGTCTACTCTTGACGCAGAACCACAGACGTCTCCGCTACCAATGGTGCGATGAAAGAAGGATGTGGGTGGCAGAATGGAATGAAGTTGTTTTTACTGACGAGTCACGCATTTGTCTGCAACACCACGATGGTCGGACTCGAGTCTGGAGACACCGTGGAGAGAAGATGCCGAACAGCTGCGTTATGCACCACCACACTGGTCCTGCACCGGGTATTATTGTATGGGGCGGTATTGGATATCACTCTCGTACTCCTCTAGTAGGCAGTACCGGTACGTTAAACAGCCAGCGGTACATCTACGAGGTATTGGAGCCAGTTGTCCTTCCTTACCTTCAGGACTTGGCCACAACCATATTTCAACAGGATAATGCACGACCACACGTTGAACGCATTGTCCAATGGTTCTTCGTCAAACACCAGATTGAATTGTTACCCTGGCTGACTCGCTTTCCGGGTCTTTCGCCGATAGAAAACATGTGGTCCATGGTTGCTCAAAGATTGACCCAGCTTACACCCAGATGAACTTTGGCAACGTGTGGAAGCTGTGTGGTTTGCTGTACCCCAAGAACGCATCCAAAGTCTCTTTGAATCAATGCCGAGGTGTGTGGCAGCGGTCATCTCCAACAATGGCGGCTGCTCTGGCTACTGATTCTGGCAGGAACCACGCTTCACAGAAGTCTATAAATTCAATCATTTGATACTTGGTCAACGTGTTTTCTACAGAATAAATTTTGTTGTGCCATCTCTTGTCTTTCATGATGTTACATTTACGGTGGCCAGCAGTGTATTAACCCGATAACCTCTCGCGCAGAATTTGTTATACCTACTATCTACCTTTTCCCAAAGCTCCTTCTAAACCATTTTTGGAAAATGGATAATTTCTCGTGTGGCTGACTTTAAGGTCATATCCTTTGAGGGGCCTTAGTCTGTAAGCGAATTCTATTTATATATTTTTGGATACCGTCTCATCAGTTATGTCATACGCTGCACGTGAATCAACGTCACAGTTCTGAATGCAAGAACACTTTTTAATGATGAAAAAATGTGATATTTAAGTAATTTAATAGATGCAGTATTTAATAGAGAGATATATATAGTACAACAGCTTTTTCGAATGAAGAAATTCTCATCAAGGATATGATAAGGAAGAATCAGATGATGAAAAGCATTACAGCAAGTATCAATCCTCCACTGAAATCTATCCAGATTTAGAAGAGGTAGATACTGTTAAAAATAAATGATTTATAAGTAGAGATACAAAAACGTTTGGGAAGAACGTAATTTTAAGGGAGACAACTGGTACACATCTTATCCGCTTTCAGATGAACTTTTGAAAAGAAAAAAACTAGTGCTGGACAAATGAGAGAAAATAAAGGAAAAATTCCAAAATATTTTAGTTTAAAGAATGGTTTACTCCTATATTTTTAGTTTTAAAATATAATGATTTAAAAAAAAAGAAAAATTAAGATCTAGTCGAAACATCGCACTCACTCACGACGAGAGTAAAAAAGTGTGTAAACAACGTACTGAATGCCATTATAAAAGAACTGAAAAACTAAATTTACGTGTGAAAAATGTATTAAACATTTTGTATTTTCTTCCTTTTTAACTTTTGTATACAAATTTTACGATAAAAACAGAATGTAAACACCCTTGGGTATGTGATACCCTATGTGAGAACTTTCGGTCGTTTTTTTGCGCGAGAGCTTTCGAGTTAAATAATAAACATAGCTGGGCAATTTTGAACGAGTGCCTTCTCTGGGTTCCTGAAGCTTCTAGAAATCTGCTGTACCTCGTTTTAGACTGTTGACAGGGAATAACTCTGTTTTGGGTCCCATCTCTACCGAATTAGTAGATATTTTTTGAAGATATGCTTTGTTTTCTGGATCCAGACACTTTCGTCGTAAATTAATAGTCATGTCGTAAAGACGAAGATGGCGTTGTTGAGTCGCAGGTTTGAGTCTTAGAGCCCTTAAAGATCCCCCGTGTAGAGGAACTAAGACATGTTTATTCTGTTTAGGTTCACATTCTTCCCATGGGTGTAATGTGGAAGTTTGGAATTCCTTAGAGTGCGAGGTAAATTAAAATTAAATTAAATGTGGAACGATGTTCATTTATTTTTACAGATAACAATATAATTTTATTAGTTCAATATGAAAATATGTTGATTTTTATCAATGAGGTAGAAATTAATTTTAAGTTGTAAAATATTTATTATATTGAGCTCTTATTAGGTATATATTCTTACTAAATAAAGGTTTGCAATGAAAAAGGATTTTTATATTCATGCAAATTTAATAAACTAATAATATATAGTTGAATTTATTTTAAATTAATATATTTTAAATACATTTTTAATAAAAAAATAATGACTTTTGAATAAAAAAAACAGTTTAAAAATCTATAGATATGCTTGGAAAAGTGTGCAGATATACTATTTTTCAACAATGAAATTGCTAAATCAGTTAATGCAAATTGGAGTTTTAACTTATATAAATGAGAATAGTTTTATGAAGTAAAGATTTGGGGGCGAGTTCCTTTTTTGTCCTTCAACATTTGTGTGTTTCACAATTTTTCTTTCGCCAACAATATATACAGTAAAATCTGTCGCATAACGCCCACTCCCTTTTTTACGAAGAAACCTGCTATGTGCGTACAAAATACTCTTATGTTTAGAAGTTTTTTATTTCAGGAATTACCCGAAGCTTTAGAATAAAATACTATATTTCTAGAACTACAGCTTTTATGTTCATAAGGAATGTCATTTCTTTAAAATAAATAGTATTTTGATGTATGTAGCAGTCTATTTTTTTTTCTATGCCCATTCTTTTTTATTTTTAAAGCTTTCATTTTTATACGCGGTGTATAACGCGCACCCCTAAATTTCGATCTTATTTTTGTGTTAAAAAAGCGCGTTATACGCCGGCTTTTACGGTAAATAAATATGTATTCACCAATCATTAGAAGCAACAGCTGAAAATATATACATTCAATCTTAGACTAAGAAAAATTGAATAAAAAAATAATATTATTAGTGAAAATTTCAGATATTGAGACATTTTTTTCATACACTATTGCATCAAATATTTCAACAAAAACTTATCTTGTGACTGTCATAACTTAATAGGTGCAAGTATTAATATTGATAAGTAGAATATTCAATATTTATATTATTTCATTACTTTGGATTTCGAAAAAAAGGCACTATATATACCAAGAACATTTATAAGCTTTTAGGGTAATTTATAAGAGCAACGTGTTTCATTTACTTGCAAGAGAAAAACTAAACTCTTTTCATTCAATTATGTTCTTACAGTACTTTACAAAAAGCGCATTGTTTTTCTTTTTAAATGGGGCTGCGTATTGGTAATTATCATTATACACATAGTGCATTCCCTGGGAGCAAGCTGGTATCCTTTTTTTGTACCGTATTGGTGGATACCAACTACCACAAGCTAATTCTTACGCTTAATTTTCTCAGTAGAATAAAGCACCAAAGCTTTGACGAAGGAAAATTGTACAAGTAATTTAATTTTGTGGAGAGTAACCAAGACAGACACTCCAGGAACCTTTACCAAGCCACATATTCATTCGGGTTGCGGCATGGACAGATCAACCAATCCATCGACTTGACCATAAGTTCGATTCCACAAAAGTGGTCACACAAGACCTTTGCCACCATTCGGCAAGAAAAAAAATACCTAAGATTTATTTAAAAATAATTTTAGAACGTTCCAGTTTGAATGCCCATTTAACAATTGTGATATTTATACAGGAATCTAGTGATTTAGTTTGAGTGTTTATACATAACAAATCTATATAAATGGGCTTTTTTGGAAAGATATCACTTCAAAAATATTTTCTTCACATCAAAAATATCCACCAAATTATATTTCATACTGAGAAAATTGAGTATAGCCTGGAAAAGTTCCCTCAAAGCAGTTTGAAAGGCTTCACACAATGGCTTTTGAATTCATTTCTCTCAGAAACAGTGAATGGAAATGCACACAACAAAAAATAACAATAAAAAAATACCACTTTCTGATTAACGCGAAAATTTCTCGTAAATATAGAGAAAACTTTAAATCGGATAAATTTTGTAATTTTAAAAGGAAGTTTATTTTAAAGAGTTTTAGGGGTATTTCGTTTTTGTTTTAAATATAGGAAGGACGAAAAAGGTACATTTATTTCTAAATTCGCGGTAAGGTAGATAGAATTCAAAAGGTTATCGTTACGTAGATTGGATTCTAAATTCAATTAATTCATAGAAGCATTTCTTGGTAGATAAATGAAGAAATTGTTAAGTTTTCCACGGTTCGAAAAATTCATCTTACTAATTTCAAATTTAAAGTCCGGTTTATTTATTGATAAATTCAGTTCACAAGAGCGGCAAAAGTATATTGCTGTTCCTATTATTCTTTTATTAATTCACAATATTCATTGTTAAATTAGTGAAACTTCTAAGATGTTATTTTCGTAGATAGAAACTTTTTTTGTTACTTAAATTTTGAAGAGCTTGACTTTATCAAAACAAATTCTAGATGTTTATTTTGACATAAATTTGCTTAAGAATTGCATTTTTTATGAGTTTTACAATAGATAATTTTATGCGCTACACACACACTTTCAGTAGACATGCTCAAATTTTGAAAAATCTGATATTTTTTACTCTGATTTTAAATATGGCACTTTAACAATCTAGAATCCATTGCAATTTATTTATCCATTAATTTATTTTTACATGATATAGGTGAATCCACATTTTATGAATAAATATCAGTTATTTTTCAAGTTTTATGCAATAATTTGCTTCATTTTTTAATTTTTTTTCTATATAAATAGATAAACAGAGATAGATATTTAAAAATTTATCAACATATAACCCAAAATGCTTTATTAAATTTATTATCTTGCACTAAATTTAATAAAATAAAAATCCAATATTTAAAGACATTAATTGTGTAAAATAATTGAAGTTATTTTGAACTTATTTGATTTTTTTCTAATCAGAGAAAGAAAAAAGGAAGAAAGGTTTCAATCACAAAAATATTCATTTTAATTATTTCAAAATAAACTGATGTAAGTAAAAAGAAAAAAAATCTTAGTATTTAATTTATAGATCAGTGCAAGAATTAGAAATTTATATGTTCTTAATTCTCATAGATATTTGTTGTTTGGAGCAAGGGGTTTCTCCTTGTTTTGCGTTAATTTTTAAATTTTTTCACAAATGATCCAACAAAAATATTTTTTCTATAGTCATAAATGAATAAAAGAAAAGAAATTCTCAGAAAAATTCATTAAATTATAAGGAATGACAAAAAAATTGAAATAAACTAGAATTTTCTTTTTGCATCAATTGATCATTAAGGGCAGAGAACCCCTTTTTTATTTTATTACATTCACTTTCCGAAGAAATAGTCAGAAATAACTCTCATTAGAATGCAGGATGTCATTTTAACGCCCACATTACTAATCAATGTGTTTGCTTCCCATAATGCTTTGCCTGTTTTGAATGTTTTAACTAGCACTTAGTTCTGAACATTTTGGTTATTTTATGCATCATATTTTCAGTATTATTGTGAAAAAATTAGTAAGCTTAAAATCCATCAAAAATAATTTTTATTGCACAATTCTGTTGCTAATATCAATATATTTCATTAAGTATCTGCGATATTTTTGAAACATGAAATTAACTGTATTATATTTGAGTACACACATACGTTATACGCATATGACGGTAAACTATATTTGTTTCATGCTGTTATAGGTCAGAAATTTAAAGTATACAAACTATACGGGGTGGTTCCAAATTCATAGTACAAACTGTAAGGGTAGGTACAGCACATTAACAATCATTTATTGTATAGGAATATGCAGGCGCAAGTGATGCGGTGAGGCACAAACACAAAAAATGAGACGAAAGAAAAGACAAAGTGTTTATTGAAGGCGTCGTTGACAAGCGTAATGTTTACAATAACACTCCATAAATGTTCAGCACGTGAAATTTGAAGCCCAGCTGAACCAACCTGAAGCTGTACCAACCACTGGCAACAACTGGAGAAGATATTTTGCTGGATTCAAAGTTTGTACTCGCTGAAAATGGAAGTATTAACAGCACTTTTCTGTTGGAGAGAAAGAGTAATCAACTCCTTTGACTAATCTTCAAAAAAAAATAAAAAGAGAGAAATGTTAGACCGAAAGTCTACACAGGAAAAAAAAATATCTCAATCATCCCATGTTGTTGCCAAAGCAAGCACACGGATGAATCACGAAACGTAGAGAAATAATGTGAACGAAATTAGGAGAAAAGTTTGGTTCATCAAATGATCTTAATGGAGAACTACCTTAATTCATCCTCAATGCACCAGCTATGATAACGATATCTATCGCAGAGAAAATGTGTTCTATTCTATAAGTTATAACGTGTCCAGAAAGACGCCAGCATGCGTATACCGACGCATCCTGGTAAACTTAATGCTAGAACATCTATCGGTGTCGATTGGACATCGGAACCTGCTTAGTTAGTTCAGCTTTCGGCATTTTTGCAAGGAATTTGAAGATCTGTATTCGATTCAAACTTTTATTCATTATCCGTAGCGATTGTACAGAAAAAGGTTTCTGGTTCTAAGTTAATTAGGAGATAATTTACAACTAAATATACCTATAATGTCCACTGGTGTCGTTTCGACAGCATGGCATTTTATCATTATAAATAGTAACCGTTCAACAAAATATAGTTCATTAAGTAGATATCATAAATAAAATAAACTTCCTAAAGTATTATTGCCCATTTATTTGACTTGAATGCAGTGTTATTGTGTTTACAGCGGAAATGAATCAATTACATTAAAATTGTTGTGTATAAGAGTTTCATTACATAGAATATTTTGCTTATCTGCTCATAAAAAAATCAATCGATTTTCGAACCTTTTGTTGAGCAAACACTCTGACACGATGACTCGTAGAAAAGGTCTAAGCCTTGTGGAGTTGCTAATTTGTTGCGAGAGCTTTTTGAGAATGATTCGGGTGGTAGTAAGCTGTCGTGTTTTAATTTAGATTCCGATGAAGACATATCGAAAGACCCGGCGTATTACGCGCACTGATACTTTCAGGATGCATTTTTTTAATTTTAAGGTATATTCGCCGTATAACGCGCACCTCCTTTTCAACGAAGAAACCTGAAATATATGTATGCAATGCTCTTATGTTTTGAAGTAATTTATTCGAGGTACTATCCGCAGCTTTGAAAAAAAATAGTATACTTCTAGAATTATACCCCTTCAAGAGTTCATAAGGAATATAATTTCTTTAAATGAACAACATTTCGATCAATACAGATGTCTAATTTTTCTTATGCTCCTCTGTTTTTTTATTTTTTATTTTTCAAAATATAATTTTTGTACCCGGTGTATAACTTGCCCTTTTAAATTTGGATCTTATTTTTTGTGTTAAAAGTGTGCGTTATACCCCGGATTTTACGGTAATATTGCGTGAAAATGATTGTGAAGAATCTGAAAAACTACAGATGAAATTCATAATATTCCAGTAAGTTCTAATATTTAGGTCTCTAGGGATGCACAGAATGGATACAGTATAATGGTAATGTTTCTGGAATATTTGAACCTCGAAATTTTTTGTGACAAATCTGTTGTTCAACAAGCTTAGCGAAACATAATGATGTCAATGAATTTGATATGAGCTTATGGCTTATTTTTATTAACATCAGCTCATTAACATTAGAACATATGACATTTTTGTTAACATTAGAACATATAATATTTTTATTAACATTAGAACATATAAGGGAATGTACTGAAGTTGAAGAAAGAATAGTTTTTAATGTGTGTGTGTGTGATGTCACCTGGTCTTTAACTATAGATGAGCTCTATTCTTTTCAAACTATATTGTATGCAGGAGGTGTAAGTGTTGCTATAAACCTTGCGCTACAATCCCTATGGTCTGATTTTTGGCTAAATTTTGCAAAAAAATTATGTGTCGAAACAGGTTTCGAAAAATTCTTCGTTTTTCTTAAAGATTTTTATTTGAATTCGTACGTTCTCATAGACTTCGATCTGATACATTTGCCATGGTTTTGGAAGCCTGGGATAAATTTATTGTAAATTGCATAATGAACTAGAAGCCTGGTGAAAACATAGCAATAGACGAGCAGTTATTTCCATGCAACATCCGTTGTCCTTTCACACGACTTAATGCGTTCAAAACCTGATAAGTACCAGTTGATTCAAAATTAGTGTGGCCAATTTTAAAACCATATTACTATTTATGATTAGTTTCAATCAGTTTACTGCCGATTTTATTTTAAAAAGGAACATTTAAACTATTAATCTAATCATTTTTTTAGTGGGAGTAACTTACGTTACCGCAATTAGATTCTCAAACCCAAAACGGAATCTTAAAGCTTTTGAAAGATGGTTGTTCAAATTCTGTTATAAATGAATCATTTAAAAATCAGAAAAGACATTTTTCTTGTTACCATCTAAACTTCGAAAAGAAATAAACTTGGCTGGCAATCAAAAGCTCCAGGGAAAAAATGGAAACTGAAAGAAATCTGTAATGGAAAAGAAAAAGAAAGGAAGCTAAAAAGACTTATTGTGTAGAAAATTATCTGATTCAAAGGACTTTGGAAAAGGAACTGTAGGTATCGCTATTGACAATTTGTTGTTAGGTTAGGCTGTGAAAAAATGAATGAATGAGTCTGACATCAAACATCTGCAAAGACCGTAGAAAAATCAAGAACTCACTCTTGACTTATGATGAAACGCATGGATAACATTGGATGAATTATTGTTTAATCTGTCATCCACACAACTGTCGAAACAAAAGTACTGCATTTTTTACGCGAAAAGCATTGCAAAGACGCTGCTGTTTTGCAAAAGGCAAGTTAGCCATCAGATGTTATGATGTGGATGAGAATGTTCACTCAAGACTTAACGAAACCATTTTTTGGAGAACAAAAGGCTGAAATTGATACTACATACTATCAGAAAGAAAGTTTTGAAGCACATGGACAAAGGAAGTAAACATCTGTACCTTGGAGAAAAGTTCTTTTTCACCAGGTTTCTGCACCAAGGCAAAATCAACTATAAAATGACTGAAAGATAAAAAAAAAATAAAAATAAATTTTCTTTCTTCTGAGAGATAGCTATTATTTCCCTGACTGTGCTCCTTGGGAATATTTTTTTATGGGGATACTTAAAAAAAACAATTAAATGGATGCAAATTAAGAGCACTTCAAGAGCTTCAAAAAGGAATCAAAGAGGGAATTGGAAAAATTCCCTCAAAAATGTTTGAAAAACTTTTTTGGCTTGCTTAAAGCATTTATGTAAAATTTGCTATGCTAAAGGAAGCCACATTGAAAGTTTTATGCAAATAACTAAATTCAACAAAAAGTTTTAATGTTCTGAAAATGATCACATTATTTTTTAAATAAGCGCGGTATGGGTAGAAATTTTGGATTGCTGCCGATTAGGAGAGTAAATATGTATTGAATATAGTCCTGTATTTGAAAAAAAAATGATTAAAAATCTAATGGACAAATGTTAGCGGAATATGTAGTTTTGAAACCTATGGAACCTTTTAAGAACAAAAGATACAACGTCCCAGGGGATACCTTTTTCTTGTTTTTAAAATTGGTTGAACTAATGAAGTGGAATAGCAATCTCGTAGGAACAATGAATAAAGCAAGATGAGAATTTCCAGATTGCGTAAAAATCGAAAAAGATCAGTACTCCAGTACAATTTATCAACGCCCTAACACCGATACCATTCTCAGTCATTATGTATCAAGGAAAGAAGCAAGAAAAAGAAGTTGTTGCGATGAGCACACTTCATTCAAGAATTGCAATAGACAACTCAGAAAAGAAAAGACCGGAAACAGTCAGTTTCTACAATGAAACCAAATGTGCAATTGATACTCTAAATCAAATTGCAAGAAAATATTTATAAAAGCTGGTTCAAGAAGAATACCTCTATATACATTGTACAATATTTTGGACCTTGCAACAATTAACTCTTTGGTTATTTATCACCTGGTATTGGCTAAATCTATTTCAAGAAAGGACTATAAACAAAACTTGCCTAACAAATTACGTTAAGTTACGTAAGTGCAAAAATTTGAAAAATCAGGTAAAACTGAATTTAAAGGAATTACATACAAATGTGCTAAAACGCAAAATGTGCAAAATTAAGGAATACGATGGAAATTCAACTAAAAAAAATGTGTCTCTCGCATGAAAATGGTGTGCCGAAAATGTTAAGGAAAAACTGAATATCACTGTATCCATTGCAAATGAGGTATGTGCAAAACAATATGCATAAAAAAAAAACTGATCTAAGACTTCCATTCTCAAAAAATTACGATTTTGCTTATTATAATAATATTTATGAATATTATTGCTGTACTTCTTATTACAAGATTAAGTAATCTGTTCCGTTAGTCTTTTTTATGGTATAAAGGTTTATAATGTATAGTAATTACATGGAATAGCATATTAAAATGTCTTAAAAGTAAACTCTACTGAACAGTAGTACTGCAATTATTTGATTATTGCAACTATTTTATATATTTTACATCACGGTATTGAAACGACACTGGTGAACGTTTAAGGGTAATCAATATCCTGGACGTTCTAGTGTTAAGAAATATCAAATTCCTCTTTAGGAGAATTGTTGTAACTTATTGAGGATGTATTGGAAGCTTTCGATTGAAAAAAAACATTATACAGTAATTACTTTGCAGTGGCGTACATACATGCTACTCAATAAGAAAATTATCTTTGATCCCAAAGCATCCACAAATCCATTTGCAAAGGTGTTGTGCCAATCTTATTTGGTACAGGAGAACGGTTATGAAATATCCCGTTTGAACACTAAACAAGCAAATCATTCAAACGCAACCAAGTGTGTTAAACTACAGTAAAAATCAATACAACTGAGAGAATATTAGTTTGTTTAACATATTTTATTTTTTTATCTTAGTTTGTAGAAGAGAAAAATTATTATTTTTCACGAGTATTCTTGAAATAATTCACATAAAAAAATGTTTTGTTATTAGTGAAAAACGTAATTTTAATAAAGTATCATTTCTTCAGAAAGCAGAAAATACGGATTCATGTAGAGAGAGAGAGAACTGACAAAATACCTATCATAAATAAGATATTCCAAAAAAAGGGAAAGAAAATAACTCAACTAGTTTTACTATTTGAGGGAGAATAAATGATTTCATTTTATTCTACTGTGATGTGCAATTGAGAAAAAAAATTATAACATTATATTTGATTAAAAAAAATTCTAACTGCATAATTACAAATTCTTTAAGTTCAACCGTAACACACATATTTTCCCCTGTTATCTTAATAATTGGCTTTCCTTTTAGGGAAATAATGTCGTCTCAAAATTTTAAAAATATCTTTTTTAAAATTTTGAGACGTCATTATTCAATGTTTATGTCATCATTAATGTTTTTCTTTTCTTTTCATGTATATATATATATAATTTTATTTATAACTCATCTTTATTGCAAAATTTTTTTTCCTGAATTCTTTTCTTATTGAAAATAATACATTCAGACTTCCTTTCACAGTTTCATGAGTTAAAAAGTATTGATACTTCTTTACATGGAAAATTACATGGAAAAACGTAGGAATATGTAATAATTATTGCATCAAAATATTTTTGATTGGAAACGGTACTCTAAGTATATGAGCAAAGTAATACCGTTTTATTTTACAATTGTTAATACTAAGACAAAATTCCTGTGTATTATAATTATTCCTGCATTATAGCGTCAGGAGTCCTAATTCTACCACAGTTAACTACTGCTTAAACTAAATAAATCGTTATTCGATTCAGTGTAATTTTCACATGAAACGTTGGTATTCTTATTTAATAATAATTCGCGTTACATAAATTGGGTTATTTTTTTTGTAGATAAATATAATATTTGTAATTATAATAAAATACTTCAGCTTATTTGCGATAACTATCATGTGGAGTTCACGTTTAAGAGATTACGATAGTATATATAAAATAGCTATATAATTATATCAATTCAATGTTTTGAGAAGATATAATCACCATAAAATTGCTGTCAGTAAAATATTTAGCAGTTATATTGACCAAATAATCTAGACATGCTAAGAGACTTTAAGTTTAAGGTAATACATACATTTATTATGATCCCTTTAGAACTAAATTAATTTACTAATAATAAGGAATTGCATAAGACGTATATGGAATTAGTTTTACAATATTTACTGAGCATATAAATGCATTTTAACATACCGAGTAAGACGTAATAAACTTGATACGAGAAATTCTCAAAGAAACTTATAAATAGTTTTATATTAAAATATATTTATTATATATATTAAAATATATTTATTATATATATTAAAATATATTTATTATATATATTAAAATATATTTATTATATATATTAAAATATATATATTTTATATTAAATAGTTAAATATATTTTTCACAGTACATTTAATTATTTTGTATAATATGGTAATGTATACCAACCAAATATTCAAGTTAGGTCATAAGAATTATTATTATAAATTAAGGGGAATATCTTAAGCTCATTATTAAGACTATTTTATGTACTTAAGATGTTTTCCTATTTTAAAGTTTTAATATTGTTTTCTAATCTTATAACATGAAACTCATCTCTTAATAATTTGCTCCGCCTGGTATTAATTGATGCATCTCTAATATTTATCACTTAAATTATTTATTTGAAAATAAATTATTATAAGAAACTAGCCTTATATAAACATAACATATTATCTTACTCCCAAGTTTTGCTTGGAAGTACAGTTGTTGCTCAAATATAAACTAGGAATTGAATTACAGTATATAATTTTTATTGCAGCAAAGTATAATGACAGTCAGGACGAACTTTAAAAATGAATAATTCTTAAACGAATCTAGATACAAAGATACGGTTTACACCAAACGGATAAAAAAGAAACCGGGTTTTGTGTGACAGAGAACAAAATAGTTCTGTTGGTGATCAACAGATGATGCTACAGTGCTTTATTGCTCCAAAAGATGATTTACAAATGAAAAAAATGCTGACAATTTACAAGTCAGCTCAATTACAGTTAATTAGTACTGCAGTAAATGTTTAATGTGCTGTCCATTATTCTGAAGTACAACAACTGTGAGACGAATCACAACACCGTTCAAAGCATTTAGTAGAATTTCTTGCGTTATGGCAGACATATTTTGGCGGTTGCCATCTTTCAGAACTGCTAGTGATGCCGGTTGGTTGCGGTACACTTCTGACTTCAAGATTCCCCACTGCCAGAAGTCACAGGGTGTCGGATGGGAAGATCTTGGAGATCTCGCGTGATTAAAGTATTGCCTGTGTGATAATGCTATTCTCCCCAAATTTTCAGCATAGCAGGCGTTGTACAGGCAAAAGCAATACGAAGTGGTGCTCCATCTTGTGTAAAGGGGACTGTTTGGAATGCCTACCGTGCTTGCAATTCCGAAATAATTTTGTTCTGTAACAGTGCTAAATATCACTTACCAGTGACACAAACTGTTTTGAAACTCGTCTGTGTGATTTCCTGGAAAAAAACGGACCAGTTATGAAATCAATAGTGAGAGAGAGACAAACTACACCAGACTTAGACTGTTGCAAGGGAACCTCAACAAATGTATGTGACTTTTCTGTAGTCCACACTCAACTATTGTGGGTGTTAACAGTGCCGGAGAGTGTAAAATGCGCTTTATCTGTCCAAAGCATAGTGTGAAGCCAGTGGTGCTACTCTTTCATTTTATTGAATACCAAACTTGTAAAATCTGAGCGAGAGTCGAAGTCAGGTGATTTTAGCTCTTGGTTATGTTGCAACTTGTAAGGATACCATCGAAAAGTATCCGCAGCGCTCTCCAGACACTTCCGTACGGCACTCCTGTCTGCCTCGAAACTTCTGAGCGCTGCACTCTCCATGTGCAGCAACAGCCGACATGGATTGGACCGTCTTTTCCACTGTCGTGGCACGTCCACCTCTTTGACGTGACGCCAAAGAACCTGTATATTCAAATTTCTACATCATTTTGTTCAATGCAGAAGACGTTATTGGTCGTTTGCAATCTCGCATACCTTTCATGCAGCAATATACTCGCAATGCCTTAATGGCACTTTCCCAATTCTTATACTTCAGTTTAACTAAGAGGGCTTTCTCAACTATGGTCAGCTTTTCGATGCATACACGCTTCGACTACCATTACTTGCTGCAGTTGATCCTTTTTATATCGTTTGTTGCTTTGCATAACAAGAAATACGACAGCTCCATCTGTTGATCGTCAACAGAACTATTTTTGTTGCCATACAAAACGGTTTCTTTTCGATCCGTTTGGTGCAAAAATGTCTTTGTACCTTGATTTGTTTTCGAATTATTCATTTTAAAATTTTGTTCTGATTTTTGGATCACCTAGAATATAAAATTCGAAAGTGGTAAATTGGTTAGCAATGCCATTTGTATATATTTATTAATTTTATTTTAAAATTCTTCTACTTTTCTACTAAGACACGTGATAATATTAAATTGATATGTAAGTTGAAAAGAAAACAACATGTATTACTTTAATGAATTGCTTAAGATGCAAATGATAGAGAAAACAAGTGGCTAAGTTAAAATGTTAGGAGATTAAATTAACGTTACGTGCAAATCAAGTTTTATCATTAATGAAAAAAAAAGATAACTTATCAGCGAAATGTTAGGGTAATTTATTTGCTCGTAGCTGTGAAGTGATTTCCGGCAAATTGAGTTTATTTTAATCGCATTCCAACTGAAATTTAATTGCTGAGTTCAATTTTAAAGTTACATGACACCAGAATGTACATGAGATATATTAATGACATATCTAATAATTGTGGACTATGGTCTATTACATGAAGTACACCTAATTCTCTACACTCACCCATTTTCAGACCTAGTCGTATGAGGACCTCAAGGCTCAGTTTCATATAATCAGTAAAGACCACGATTATTGCGCACACGGGGTTTGGGATGAATCTGGTTACTCACCACTCGACATTAAATTCGCTAATCATTCCATTCGTGTCTATTCCCTCAGGGGTGCCTTGATTCTGAATTGAGTTTAGAATAAAAGCACAGCTTAATAGTTTAACATTAAATTTCCTGGTGTGTGATATTAATCGAAGCGATTACTCTTTTTATTCCAATACAACGCTGGAAAACTATTTTTAATTAGTACATTTTATTACATTTAATTAATACTTTTTTACATTTCAAATTTTAAGTGAAATTTAAGTTGGAATTCTTGAAATTTTGTTAGTTTCATAATACAAGATATCTTAACAATTTTGAGATGCCAAATTATTTCGATACAGGTATTATTCTACTTTACGTTAACTGGAATTTTGAAGACGTTAAAAATATGCCATTTATTTGACTAATTTTATTTCCAATTTTATGATGCTAAGAGGCATGGAATTCTTCTGACGATCATTACTTCTACTTGTATGTTTGTTAATACTGAAACTCACGAAGTATGCTGTTTTGTTGCAAAGAAACATTGGTTCTGGGAAAAATAGTTTTACGGGGATGTACTCTTCCCAGCATTAATTTTATAAAGATTATGGCAACCCTAGAATACATTGGAACTGGGTTAATATATTAGTAAATTTATCACTCTTGGTGAAAAATTATATCATTAAGGAACCAAGCAGAACTCTCAGAAATCAACCCTTATGGAAGGCTGTATAAGAGCACTTTGAGTTTAAAGATGAGTCAGTCTAGATCAGAGTTAAGTCTTCTGCGTTGACTGTGATAAGATAGAGAGACATCAACTTTCTGATTTCTTGCTAGTGGGACTGTTCTAGACAGATATTTCTGCAGCGCTGTACAGCTTGTTTATAACGCGTGCGTTTTCAACTACTGTAAATAATCTTGGTACTTACGTATTATCACACCCTATTGCGACATTATACGAAATGAAGCAATTAATTGAAAATTCAGTGCGTACGACTTATGGGAAATCTGGGTTGCCGATTTGGCGAATTATTAATAGAGTTGGTGATTGTTGAGATAATTCGTAAGTACCATAATCTTTTAATATTGATTTGTGTATGTACATAGATTTGTCCTCCTGTAGTCATTTGTTTGTCCTTATCGTTGTCAATTTCTCGCCGTTACTTTGAGTCGTCAGCTCTATTAATGATAGTCCACGCACAAGTTGCGTCACAACAATGTGAATATTTGACTACTCCATCACTATCGTAAAAGAATAGTATGAAACTATTATTTTTTTCATAAGTGATTTATTTCATATTCTTGAAAAACATAAAATATGATATTTCCCAAGAAGTGTTTCATTTTTTTCTTCTTTTATAGAGTATTATTGGTAGATTCACTGCAGTAAATGGATAAGTATATTATTATGTAAGCTACAAAGCAGAATGTGTGTTAATAGATTTATATGAAGTTTTATTATCCTAAAATTAATTCATACTAGTCCTTTTTTCAAATATATATAAAATTTTATCATTAGGTAAACTGTAAAAAATCCGTTGATATAAAAATCCATTTTACTTTCAAAACAAAATTTAGTATTTAAAATTATTTTGAGATTAGTTTCCTTCTGCATAAATGTGAGAAATTCTTGTGTTACTAACTTGGAAAATTATTATGGAACTTTGTCTTCAAAATTGAAAAATCAAAAAAAAAAAAAATTAAGTATTTGCATTGGAAAACAGTTTTAAGAAAACAATTAATTATTCTCAATAAAATTAATCCTACCATTTAGCTATTTAGTAATAGTAAGATCAATTTGGAAATAACAAATTGATAAAACTCTTGTTTCTTGCAATGAGTAATGGGATTGTTTTTAAAAACAGATTGTCTTACAATGAGTGACGTGTTTCAGAAATGTATGTCGTACAAATAATAATTAATTAATGATATTTCCTTAAGCAACTTTCACATACCAGTTTGTTTGCTTTTATTCATTGTAGATTCTAACATTGAAAGTGTTAATAAATTCTTATTATATGTTGTAATGTTCTTAAAGTTATATATATATATATATATATATATATATATATATATATATCATTTATCTGCATACGTTATATATACGTTTTTCATGATGCTGTAATAATTGTATTTATACATACTTCCAGTGTGGACAAATTTACATTTATGAAGATGGTGTGGCTTTGGATGAAGTGCAAATATATTTAAACTTGACGATGTATTGCATATTACTGCATTGTGAAGTTTTATCAGGAGATACGAAAGGCGAAATTGCATGTATTCCAAGGATCACAATGGACAATCGAGAAGACTTGGATATACCATTTGTACTGAAACCTACCCTATTCCCTGTAAGAATGTCATTTGGTAAGACGGTGATCTATGTGGAACATTGAAGGAAACAGTATTCACTCATACATAATTGTATGTGGCTCCGTCAAGGTGCAGAAACATAGATGGAATATGAATTCAGTGCACAATTCAGATAAAAAGGTAATTGTTAACTTTTTTTTTTTTGAAATTGCTCCAAATTAAAGTTAAAATTAAAATGCGGAGATGAAGAATTTGTATTTTTCCTGTTTACAATATATTGAGAAAATATAGAACTACATATTACATATAAGTTACAGTTTTACTATTTGAGCTATGCGTATGAACACTTGTATGATTTGAATAAGGGGGTTTGACCGCTCCCAGGCAAACAGGGAGTACCTTAGTATTCATAAATTTAATATTTTATAACGATACATAACTTGAGAAATAACGCAAATTTGAATTCATAGAACAATTTTGCATTGACAGAGCTCAAGTGCCTTTCTCTGGAGTGAAAACTGAGTTTTGAAATTAAATTGTGGCAATTAGTATGTACCTATATAGTGCCACACTAAAAAGCGATGCCATTACTAGGGAAATTACGAGACTTGCATTTGCTAAAATATCTATCCGAAAATGGAAAAAAAACATAATGATATATAACTTACATCACACTTTTAACTGAATTACTGAAATATTGTATTATTTTCATACTGATAATCCAATTTACGATATTAATACTGGCAAAAAACAACAACTCAATTTGTGTCATTATATACAATACAAAGAATAAACTGTTATGGAGATACAAAAATATGGTGAAATATTTATAACCTTAATTTCTGCCATTATTTCCAAAACTTTTTCACTGTGTTTACAGCTAAAGTTATCACATCAAACAGTCCAAAACCTTAAATCTAATTAAAATTATTTCAATCTCACATGTCTTTAAAGTCCAAGGTGATTCACAAGCGGAATTCACCGAGCTAAATTGATTTATTTGAGAAAAATTTCAGTAACACTTTTTCTGTATGTCAAAAACACATCTGTTAAGTACTTCTATGTTAGAAATATTGAGTACTATCGATAAAATCATTGTCATTTCAGCTGATTGCACAAAGTACTTTATGTTCCTTACTCGGAGGAAATTTTAATAGAAAAGGAAATGCACGTAAGTTTCTCAAACAAGATACGAAAAATACTGGTTTCTAATTGACGGGAAACTTTTTAATGCCATGGGAATATTTTAAATGGGGTAGCTTTGACTATTTTAAATGGAATCT
The DNA here is from genome assembly GCA_019973955.1 of Trichonephila inaurata madagascariensis. NCBI lineage: Eukaryota > Metazoa > Arthropoda > Arachnida > Araneae > Nephilidae > Trichonephila > Trichonephila inaurata. Next base: position 18,877 of record BMAV01013296.1, read on the forward strand.
TATTTCAGGGAAGAATCTTAAGAGTCTTTCTTTCCCGCGGTGGAATTAAGAAGAATGAAGAAAACAGATTTATGGTGGTGTTTGTTGAATTGCAAATTCGATTAATTTCGTAAATAGCTTCTTTGAAATGTAGTGAGATAAAACCGTATTACATTTTCTGCTTGATTTAACGTCTGATTTGTAAATTTAAAATGCTTTGAGTCCTGTGGGAGGGAACAGAAGAAATATGGCAATACGTCACATTCTGCTAAATGACACAATATACGTCGAATAATTTTTATTTTTTCTTCCTTGGTATTTTCCATGGGATTAGACGTTATTATCAATATAAAATAATTATTTAAAAGGCGATAAAAAATCAATAATTTTTTTTAAAATTTTTTTTGTATTTCAATTAAAATACTTATACCAACAAATAAAACAAAATGTTGACAAAATTGTAAAAAAAAAATAATAAATAAAATAAATGGCATCGATGTAATGCTTCTTTGGACTTTTTGTTAAATAATATCCTCGTTTTTATAATTCCCAGAGATATGAATTTTTAAAATTTAAAGACATTTGTCTGAATACATGAAATTTAACTATTATAAAAGATTAATTGATATAGTAACTTAATGTAAACAATACATTTGCATCTTTCAGCATTACTGAACAGTCTCTGCTCATGATGTGTGTGTGTTTAATAATTTACTTATATTTTCTATAAAAGAATTTTAATTCATATTGATCTTGAGCCCTCCATGATTTCACGTAAAAATCAAATCAACTTTTATTTCACAAAGCTAACGGAACTTAAACACAACCTTATCCCCAAAAAACAACAACAACAACAACTGAAAGTTGAACATTTTTAAAATTTTAAAACAGGACGATATAATCTTATATAACCCGCGTATTTGGACCAATTAGACGACCCTTTACGGGAAATCATTTGAATTTAACAGTAACCAGTTGATAAGAACTATGAAACATTCAGATCTCTGAAGCGAAGGAAGAAAGCTTTTGTAAACGTCGTGGGTTTCAAATACACATACTCCTCATCCCTTTAACGACTGCAACCACCACTTCAAAATTTATTAAAACAAGTCCATGACTTTTGTTGTTACTAATGCCACCTGTCTGTCAGTGGTCAAGGTATCGGATCATGGCAGACTTGTCATGAGTTCTAGCCCTGTACCACTAAAGACTCGCCGTGTACGGGAGTCTGTCAAGAGTCGTTAAATCTGTCAAGAGCTCAAACATCCTTCGGTTGGTGTGGTGTAGTAGTTAGGAGAGGGGGTGAAAACTCAGGTGTCGTCCTCATTACTTGACCAGGTTCAAAATTACGAGGTCCGTCTCCAAAAGCCTCGTGTAGTTGAATAGTACGACTTTAATATTCCCTCACTCACTGACGGTGTCAGATCAAGACCCACGAAATTTATAATGGATAAATTGTCTGCCTGTCGTCAACCGTAGCTCTGAGCATCATGCAGGCCAACGAGCCAAATCGTATTGTCTTACGATTTAGCTCGTTTCCATAATGTTTTGGGAGAACGCCCTGGGTGTAGTCAGGGGAATCCCAACTCTCTTCCCCATCCACCAACTTCCCGAGAGGACTTAAAGCTCGACGGCTATTTAAAGTACTCCTATGCTGCGAAAGCACTATACATTTACAAACATCCATGCATTTTCCGTGATTTGAACCTAGGCCTTACGGCAAAGCACACACACACAGTCAGTGTCTCTAAACAATATACGTATAACTTACCACAATATCCTTAACCACTAAACACTATACTAATTTTACATATATGTATATACGTACATGAATGCTTAGCATATGTGTGTGTGCGCGTGTGGCCATTTATTATATGGTTATCTATCTATAAATGGTAAGATAGAAACGATAATTTCAAGTGCATATAGTTTGAGTCCCACTGTACACAAAAATCTGCATAAAACAATTTTGTATTTAAAAATTTACATCTTAGTTACGCGCTATTTTACGAAACAACTTTTCTTTTGCTTAAGCTGAATTACCATGAGTATTTTCAGCGCATTTGTTGAAACAGTTTCTGCCACTTATTTATCTCAAAATTAATCTAAAATATCAGAACTCTATTCTAGAGATAAACGTTTTAAATTAAGTTAATTCACCTTTTAAATACACTCTCCGTTGAGAAATTTAATTGTAGTTAATTAAAGTGCCATAAAAGGTTTGATTTTTAATATTTCAACATTTCCTTTCGACTTACCATTTTCCACGAGTAAGGAGCATCTTTATGACCATTAATGTGGTGTAAGCCTTGATGTCAATGTTTAATGAACATAATGCCATTCTGAATGCTTAATGAACATAATGCCATTCTGAATCGTAACATAGAGTACTAATTCGAAAGCCTTCATTTTATCTGACGCTCATGCATTTTTTCTATATAATGTGAATTATAGTTTCATTCGAAACGTTAACATGCCTGCTTTCCATTAATTATTTATTTATTAGATAGAAACATTAAATAAACGTATTTTATATGTTTATGTATGTCTTTTAGTAAAAATATCAATTTTAATAACATATACAATAACTTAAATTTTCATTTACATTGCATTGATGATATGTGTAGTTCGAATTTTAGAAAATGTTTTATTAAACTTATATTAATAACAAATATATTTATTTTTAACTGATAGCATTGTATATGTTCCAACACTTCGTGAAAATTCCGAAGATTGTTTCCATTAAATTACAATTATAGACTTTATTAACCCACGGTCACTCGCGCCTGTTTTTGCTACCGTCGTTAATCGCGGGGTGTAGAGAACATCCCAAACTTTTTAACACGTGTATTTAATTAGGAAAATAAAATTAAGTCATTATGATACATATTTATAAAGTACAAGATTTTTTGTATTATAAAATAAAATTATTAAATTTATTGCATACAGTAAGACAACATTAATTTAAACTAAACACACGAAATTTTCTTTTTTAAATCACATAATTTTATATTTTTTCATGAACCAGTAAAAACTATATCCCAGTAATGAATATACTTTATAATTAATGAGATAATGATAGTAGAAAGAAAGAAAAATAATATTTAATCTTTTTAAAAACCCTTTCAGAGCAGACTGTATACAAATGCTCAACTTCTCGCAGGAGTTCTCACCCCCCAGATAAACTTTTGAAGGTCAAACATTCAAATCGTTCAGAAGAGGATTGCATCAGGCCTGAAAGTTCAATGACCTAAAATGTGCAGCTACAGAAAAAATCGTGGTTCTGCGCATTCCTTTTAGAATCATGGGAGAATTTTCTTGTTGCTGGGGTGTACAGAATACCCCGCGCGAGTGATCGAGGGCTAACTAAAGAGAGAAAACAATGTCTTGATTCATTAAACTAAAATATATTTCAGAAGAAAGTATTTTTAAACACACTGGTGTTAAACTTATAAGAGAGAATTAGCATATTTTGTAGAATTTCAAGAAAAGATTAAAACGGAATGTAAAAGAACTGCTATGAAAGAAATACGCATATCTTGTGTTTCGAATACGCAAGCGTATACGTGTGTGTGGTAGAGTTAGTCGAGTAACAGGATTTACAAAAGCATGTGTCAAAATCCACATTTCGTTCGCAAGAGTTCCTTGCCGAATTTTTTGGTGTTTTTTGCGATTCAATTAAATTTCAAACGGTAAAAATGAGTAAGGACCAATATTTAGATAATGGAATTAAGTAAAGAATCATGGGTAGGATAGAAGCAGATTAGTCTGAATTCCAAATTTGTAGAGAATTCAATTTAAGGTATCGGACTACGTTCGGAACCGGGATTTTAAAAAGGCGCATAAATGGATAATTTTTTTTGAAATTTAGTATCGCTTGGGTTGGAATACATGTGTAAAATTGTTTTAAGGACAATTTGACAAAAAAAATTTTTAAGTACAATATTTCTGCTAAAAACTAACTTACAATAACCATTTTTCAAAATATTCTCCTTTTGTGAAAAAGGCGTCTATTATAATAATATTTTACTTGTATATAGCTTAGACCTCTGTATAGAGGCTTAACTATGAATTTTGAAAAATTCACATTATTTTCAGAGTTACAACCATTTGAAATAATTATTGCCGTTTTTTTCTTAAAATTTCTCCCCTCTGTTGTCGTAAAACATGGGTAAACCCACTTCTAAGTTATATATTTCAAACATTCTAGTTGAGCTCTGTAAGAGGGCTGAGGTATATACAGGCCAAAATATTTTATAAAAGAAGCATTTTTCACAAAGGAGAATATTTTTGAAAATGGAAACATTCTAGTTCATTTTTGTCAAAATATTGTACTTAAATAATTTTTTATTGTAATACTATTCTTAAAACAATTTTATACAAATTTTCTAATCTAAGTGACATTAATATCATAAATTTATCCATTTATACGTTTTTGCAAATTGATGGTCAAACGTGTCGGATACCTTAATGCCCAGTGTCGTGTTCTACTTATGGAAGCAGTTTCAAGATACCGGATCTCTCGTGGAAAGTATTGGGCAAGGCGTCCAAGGGCCGATGACCAGATAACACCAATTTTGCATTGTAGTGAGATATAAGATAGGTGTTACAGCTTCTCAGCTCTCCCGTGAGTTTCTTGGGGAGACAAGAACCCTTTCAAAGTGACTGTTTCCAGAAGACTTCATTAGAGAGAGCTGTTTTCAAGAAGGCCTGTCGTTTGAGTTTCGTTCAGTTCTGTGAACAGTATAGTCCACTTAAAATAGTAATGAGATCACAGAGACTGGAAAGGGGATTAATCAGCGACCACACTCTTTACTGATGAGCCTCTATTCAACCTAACCAGTGATTTTCATCGCACTTACACGTGGAGAGAACCATTGACCCACTATTTTTTTTCAATGTCCGAAAAATCAACAATTACAGCAGCGAGGTTTTGACTGTCTGTAAAGTCATCACGTTGGATGATCGCACACACATCTATGTCTTTGAATGTGGCACTGTGACTGCTGTGAAATATAGGGATGCAATTTTGGAGTTTTATGTTTGAGTTTTCAGAGGTGTAGTTGGTACTTATTTCTCTTTAATGGATCGAAACCGAGGCAACATGCATTTCATCTGGTCAAGGAGTTTCTGGAAAGGGAGGATATTTTTGGTATAGCTAGGCAGGCCAAATCTCCAGACTTCAACTTTTTAGAGCATGCTGAGGATCATCTGGGTAAAACAATTGCAAATCTTCCATTCCCTTCGGGAAGCATCCAAGGCCTGAAAGCAGCATTGCTGAGCGAATGGTACAAACTTATGAGTACCAATACTTCCCTTATTTCCAATACAAAATCCTGGTGAGATTCCTCCATATTTGTAAGATGAAACTATACCCTTTTTCAAATATTTTTTTTTTTCTATTCTGGAAATACTTTTTCATATCTTACGATTTTGATTATTTTTACGCACGATCTTGCGTGTGTATTATAACCGTTGAATGGTTATTTTTTGAATTAAATCCACCCTATGCATATGTCAAATTTCATTTAAATCTATTCTGTAATTCTATAGATAATTTATTAAATCCGAAAATCATCTTTATTTTGAATACCACTGTGTAATTCATCAGACATATGTATAATTATTTTTCTACTCTATTCCCTAACAAATAAAACTACACTTATTTTGTGTATAAGACTTAAATTAAAATAAGAATTTTAAAAAAAATTATTTTATAAGATCTAATATGTCAACAATAATTTATAGTTATCTTCTTAGATCAGTCAGCATGCCTGTTTTAGACTTGCCCTTGTGCAAGTCTATATACAGAGTTACACCTGCATGGAACGGATCTTTTCAATATATGTCCTTCTTTCCAAAAATGTTTCTTTTAATGTTATTGACTGTGCCTTTTATGATTAAATTTATCTTACTTATTTGTATTGTGCTACTCATCAACTTTTGACCGAAAGTGGATGATGGAATATATTAAAGAAGAGATGCAAGCATATGAGTTTTGAATATTTGTGACAAATCCATTCTAATTTTATAATGATTCGAAATATCGATGATGTTATAATTGTAGACTTACACACCAGGTGTTCCCAAACCAATTAAGAATAAACGGAAGGAGATAGAAATGCATAATTTGCTTCATTCTGCTTTTGTAACCAGGGAATTTATCCTCACCAAGTGTCAACATTAGTTACAGAGCTGATCAATAGATAGCGCTTTTGACCTAAAAGCTATACGAAAAAAAGTTTTCAAGTTTGTTTCGATTAGCATTCTGTCGTATATTTTGAGAATGTATTACTTGGAAAATGCTAGAATGCTTGAAGTGTCTTATGAAATGGACACTCCCCCTCAATTTTTTATAGCTTTACTCAGTAAATGAGCCTCCTGTTGATGAACTGTGCAACAACATTTTACACTTAATGTGCATAAATTCCATAGTTATCAAAGTAGAATGTTGGTAACCGTAAATTTCTATCGGATATATTTAGTCTCTTTTTTATTTGATTTTACAAGTGTCCATCATTTTTGGGAAACCTGGTATATCAATTGCATGATTTATAAAACAGATTTTATCGTTTACTTTAGTAAAAACACTATATTCAATTTTAAAGGGGAAATATATCAGCCTTTTTCTCATGGACATGATCATCTTCGTAGATGAATTCCCAAAATAACTTTGATATGAATGAATATAAGTTTTAAGTATTTGTATGCGAACATAGAAGAAGAATGGAATAATCACTCGTTTTCCAATTAGAAAAAATTAAATATATTTTTTAGATAAAACATATCCGAAGAACGAATTATTTTTGAATTTTTTCTATAATCACCATTGCTTTAGATCTGCAAAATATCCACACAGACAGCAGAAAGCCTCGTAAATGTTAGTCATGGTATAGCAACAAAGACAGCATTTTAATTATATATCTCACATAAAAAATATTCATAATCTCTCGTGAAACACTTTTTTCTTCGAAATAAGTCAAGCATCCCGTGAGAGTAGGTAAAATAAAAAATCATTTAAAAAGGGAATAAATATTTTATTCTTCTTTTATAACGTACTTATTTTGATGAATACCTTTTATAAGATTTGAAATTAAATATTCTTCTAAAAAAATAAATTGCTTATCAAAACAGAGGAATATAGATTCTGTTTAAAAAAAAAGTCTTCACATAGAAATCCTCATTTATGAAAGTGTTTTTTAACCAAGTTAAATATGTTATTTTTACCTAAATTACAAGTACTTCGAAATAATTTTTCACATCTTTGTATTTAACCTACGGAGAAACTCAAATAAATAAATTTTAATTAAATGCAATTCCCAAAACTAATTTTTTTGTTCCCATAACTATTTTTTCTATTGTTAAATACAATTTCTGTGTCTTCAGCAAATACCAAAGGAGGTAAAGAGATTTCTTAGTCCTTAATGGATAAAAGCAGGAATTCCAGGAACTGATTAAATTAAAAAAAGTACATTACTTAGAAAAATCCAATAAGAACATAAATGATTAAACCTAAATTCCTCTTTTCTCATCATTTTATCATTATGATGAAATTCCCCTTTATTTTTCCATCTGCCTTCACTTTCTTCATCTATTGTGTGAAGCAGAATTTATTAAGTTTTCAGATACTACTTTAGTTAACAGTTCTGATTATGAAGTTTTAATCTTGTTCCACGATATATTAATGCTGCTAAGAATCATTGTAATAGGCGTACCGTCCTAATGATTAAAATGATTGTTTAATATTAGAGTTCTGACTGCATGCGAAGCTTATGTTGCTAATTAAATTTCTTCCAAGAAAACTGTTGTTTGAATAAAACTTTTGTCTTATATGCTTGAGTATTTATCTCGAGGATTGCAAATTCTATTAAGATAGTATTTCGGGGATAATCTTTGTCTATATCTAAATTATATGTTTATAAACAAAGTTAAACGCAATATTATCAAAATAACATTGTTTAAATATATTGATGACAATTAAGAAATTAACACATTTTAGGCTTTATAGTATCCATGCACATTGTATGAACTTAAAATCTGTTAATTTATATTCTCAAAAACGAAATAACTTTTAGTTTACTGATTTTCGTCTTCTTGTTCTTGTGAATGGCTTACCCATATTTTGTGAATAAAATTTTTACATAGTATACTCAAGTACTAAATATTTAACTTTAATTTTTTTATTCCGTGGTTTGAATTTTTTTTTTTTTTTTTTTTTTTTTTTTGTCTTAGAAATTTTGAGTGTAGAACGTTTTAAAAATTAGAATAACTTACAAAATAAAGTGCTAATAGAAATTTCTTAAATATATTGTTTGTAGCTTTGAGAAACATTTGAATGGAAGATATTGATATGTATGTTTCCAAATATGAGTTATTTTATCATTTTAGATAAGTTGAGAAGTACCATCAACAATGCGCAAAATGATTTAATATAATAATGTCAATTAATTATAACTGTAATTATTCTTGAACGTATTTTTTATAGACTGAAGTATAAATTTCAAATGAAGTAAAATTTGAACACAATTTAGAAAAAAAAGCATATTTTTTTAACTTGTCTTAAATAATGTTATCTAAACGACGCAAAATTATATACAAAGATAATGTATTTAGCACATATGTCCATGTATAGGATGAATTCGAGTTCCTGGTGCAGTTTAGAAGAGTTCGCACACTAAGCACTTTTTGTATAATAATTTATGGGTTGAATTTGTGTGAAGAAGAGCAAGTATAGCAAATTCATCAAATAACGAAAAATGTTCTTATCAGTTGGTTCTTCTGCCATGTGTGGTAAGAAGAGAATAAGCCTTAGTTCTATATTAGGTATCTAAGTAAGGGAAGGCGCCTTTTTCAATTGCGCTGTTATACACGATGGGAGACTTGAAGTTTGTCAAAAAAGAATTTAGACGAATACATAACATCTGCAGCTACTTAAATGGTAAATGCAGAATGGCTCATGCGAATGTATTACAAATATTTTACAGATGAAAGAAGTTTCATATACCATAGTAGCAAATTGTTCATTGATATTATTTTGCCAAAAATGAGTAATAAAAGGGCTTGCATAATAATGTGAACGACATCCATCCTATTGAAACACAGATTTAAAAATTTATTAAGGAGACACAGTACGATTCAATTGACCAAAATCGGTCAAAAAATCAAATCTAATTTTCTTAGTCTAAATTATTCTTTATATAATTTTCTATAACCTCACACACACAAAATTTAAAAGCTCTTTACTTAAAAAACACAGAATTATGAGAGTTTTTACGTTCGGTTTTATTCACATCCCTATGGCAAATCAAAATTTTAAGGGGACACAGTACGATTCAATTGACCAAATCGGTCAAAAAATAGAATTTAATTTTTTTAGCCTAAATTTTTCTTTATATACTTTCCTATAACCTCACAAAATTTGAAAGCTATAAACTTCAAAAAACGCAGAATTATAATAGCTTTCACGTTCGTTTTTATTCACATCCCTATGGCAAATCAAAACTTTAAACTGCCGTACCTCAGAAAGATAAAATAACTATTTTGCCTTCATTTAAAATGCTAAGACTTTTTTTCTTTTGCGCCTAATGCTTTGAAATTTTTTTACCTATTCCCAATAGTACATGTAACAAAAGTTGGTATGCATTTTTGAATCAAAGCAATATTTATTTTTTTAAAAATTATTAAACTTGGAATTTATACATTTTTTAAGGAATTTTGAATAAACATTCATAAAAAGAAGTATTGTAAGAATACCAATCACGTTAACGTAAAACCCATACCAACTTTTATTATACATAGTTTGACGTACTTGTAAATAAAATGTCATGCGTGTACGTCAATTTTTGTAGGAGGAGTAGCATTTTAAAATCACTTAAAAAAATTTCAAGTTTTTTCCTTAAAAAATTGCATGACTAGCTTTTTATGAAATTTTGAGCACAAAATATGTTTAACATAGTATACATACATAGGAGGCAACCAAAAAAATATTAAAAATCCTTAAATTAAAAATTTTTGCGTAAATCGTACCATGTCCCCTTAAACTTACTTATATCAGAAGGATAAAATAATTAGTTTGCATTCGTTTAAAATGATAAAGCTTTTTTTCTATTGTGCCTAATGATTTAAATTTTTTTTTACCTATGGCCAATAGTAAGCGTAACAAAAGTTGTTATGCATTTTTGAATTAAAGTAATACTTATTTTTTTAAAAAATAATTGAACTCAGATTTTGTAGGTTTTTTAAGGAATTTTCAATAAGCATTCATAAAAAGAGGTATTGTACGAATAACCTTCACATTACCTTATTTTGTTATACATAGTTTGAAGTAGTAGTAAATCAAATTTGATCTATGTACGTAAATTTTTGCAGGAAGAGTAGCATTTTAAAATCACTTCATAATTTTTTTTTCGTTAAAAAATTAAATGTCTAGCTCTTTATGAAATTTCGAGCACAAAATATGTTTTACATAAATTGACAAATAGAAGGCAATTAAAAAAATTTAAAAATCCTTAAATTAAAAAAAATTGCGTAAATCGTACCATGTCCCCTTAAAAGAAAAATGAATCCAGAATTTAATAGTTTCCCTCGAGCATTGGTTAATATTAAGATTCATTATAATTGTTAGGAGCTAATATCCCTCTGTATACATGATGAACTTCTAAACCATCAGGTTTAACTTTCACATGAAATTTGATAATGTATTCTGGAAGGTGTGATTTATTCCAGAATCATTCACAAGGAGACAGCTATCATTATACTTCATATTAAATCGATATTTATCAGAAAAGATTATTTGTTGGCAATCAGCACGTCACCCTTTACATATATGAGAAACTTGTAAAATCAAAGACCGCGACGCTTTTTCATGAAGAGGATTCAATACAAAGTCACTCTAGCACACAGCCTATGATCCAGCAGACGCTGTTCAGTTCATGTAAAGAATGGTGCGCCTCCAACCATGCTTCAAAGATTTACTAAAAGTTTTGATGAAGCGGTAAGGTATTTTTTTACAAATAGATCAGGTATACATTATCTGCACTGATGATACTTATCTTCATCCACTCTGGCGGCTTTCCAATATCTTTGGTAATTTTTAGTTATCTACTTTCCCATTTACATCCTTGTCATTGCAAGGCATACATTACAATCTTAAGTGTAATCTTTTATTTTAAGCTTAGGAAAAGTCGCTTAACATTGACCTATAATTGGCCTAACTTCAAACACCGTAATATTCTAGTACATCATGTAATACAACTTTGCATAAGGCATTTATCACAAACAGACAGTCATATAATATATTTGGTGACAAGTGACCAATATCTATTTAAAGAAATAATTCATCAAAGAAAGTGGGGTTCATTCTCCTGAGGAGTGGAAAATACTAAAATTCGAATCATTTCAACAGAACACTTTAAATTGGCGCCACCCAGCCAGTATGGTGGATAAGACCCTCTATTTGTAACCGAGTGGGTTCGGGTTCAAATCCCGAGTAAGGCATGGTTGTATTTTCTTCGGGAAAATAAGTCGGACTTTCGCCTGTAATGGATTCCCTCCTTGAATGGAAAGCAGTGCACACCTTCTTGTTATATGATGGGATCATCGTCTGTAATAAATGTCGATATTTTTCTGTTTGTATTGTATGTATCTGTTTTTTCACTTGTATTTTATATGTATCCCAGGATAAAAAACACCTGGCAACAACAACAACTTTAAATTCGCCTTCAAAGTCAATTTCATTTCATTCGCTTCTTTCATTTTTCGTGTTATATTATTTAAAAACAAGAGCAATTTTTTTTAACATTTTTTCATTTATAAATGATTATTAAAATTCTCCGTAATTAGTTCCTAACAATTTAGTTTACCCTTTTGGAGAGATTTTAACAACTTGCAGCTATTGGATAGTTCAGGAAACTGGTATTGTTACTTGATTAAGAGGTATTTTCTTTAACAAAGCAATATATTTCTTCGAAGAATAATTAGCAGAATATCATTTTCACTATTTAGAAAATACTGAAATATCAAATAAGCTATACTTTTAAACTATCCTAAGTACGTACAGCTACTACCATAGAAAAAACTAAAACATCTAAAAATATTTTCTGAATTTAATTGTTTATCCTCATTTTTAATTAAAATAAGAAAAAAAAAATCAGCTTATTTGATTTGTTGCAAGCAAGCAATCGCTAGCTAAAGAAATACAAATTGTATCCGCTACACAATGTTTGACATTCACTATCTCTTTCCATCCGTTTCGTGAATAGTTAGATTTTTATACTAAAGACATGATATCAAAAAGTTTAAAATATCCTTTCCAAAGACCTGCTTAACTTTGGCCAGTGACACAAACGATCACGGTTCCAGTGATTTACTCGTAACGCGCGAAGATAAATTGATTTCTTTGTGAAAGCTTTCAGTAATAGATTTCCTTCCATGTCCAAAACATCCACTAAGTATTTTCATGTCAGGAAAATTGAGTACTATCGAGAAAAGCAGTGTCATTTCAGCTGAAGCAGCTAAAGACATTCCGCAAATTGTTTCACATTCCATTCTCGGTGCGATTTTTAATAGGAATGGAAATACGCACCGATTTCTCTGAAAAGAAACGAAAAAATACTAGGTTCTAATTGACGGAACTCTTTTTCCATCGAAAGAATGTTTTTTTTTTAAATTAGTAGAGTAATGTAGTTTTATTTCTAGAAAGAATGAGAGAGATATATAACAGATTTTGGCTTTCAAGACAGTCTTAAAAAAGATGGGAAATTTATTGTGGCATTTGTTAAATAGTAAATTGATTGGTTTAAGAATGAATTTCCTTGTCGGTTGAAGTGTGAAAACACATTGCATAAATTATATGAATGCAATTTTAAATTCGCTTGCAAAGTTAAAATGTGTTGGGTTGTGGGAAATATTACTGAGGCAATAAATTTATATAGTAAAACGGTAATGATAATATAAAAATGTAAGCTATTTTTTGTGTTTTAAAATACAATGCCTTAGTTTTAATTGAAAAAAATAATAATAGTTGTACAAGATATTCGAAGATACTTTCACTTAAAAATTTACTTTAAATACAAAATCAGCTCTGCTTATTTTAAATTTATAGTCAAAATCCATTTTTTTTTCAGTTATTCGAATCCCATATATGAAAAGAAAGTTTTTCATCTTTATAACCCTTTAAGACCCAACCCGCACGATCGTACGGGTAAGACATTCTTATACATTTTTGCTTCTGGAATAGTCGTATGTAAAAAAAATCCCGAATTCAATGATTGAGCGTGTTTGCAGAAGGTGTAAAATATAATTTTTTTATCAACAGACAGTGGTTGTAGTCCATGTTTAACTTTCAGCTGTCAAATCTAACTTGGTTTTCAAATACAACGAAAACACGTCTTTTTTTTATCTGTCGTAAAAAGGTAATAATCAATGTAATTCTAATTGCTTCGATACAAATTTTTGTATTAATGTTCAAATAATGGTAAAATAGAAAAAAATATTTATTACACTCTATTAATGTGAATTCTAGGGCTCGGGATTTCGTGCGGGTTAGGCGTTACTTGAGTCACTGCCTCTGTATAAGGTAAGTACTTACCATGCGCGCGAGTTTTCTTTTCTGTTTCAATAATTTTGATAAAAACCAACATAAAAATTAAATATATAGTTATATAATTAATACCAAATTTTCTTGAGGGTCGCCATGGTCCCTTTTTTTCTTTCTCTGTCTCTTTTGCAATTAATTTTCTTTTCCATACATTTGTTGAGGAGTATAGCTGTTTTATCCTCTCCACAGATATCTGTATGCATATTTCTCCACCCCACCCCAAAAAAATCTGGGTTTTCCGATGGTAGTTAGTAAGGTGTGGTTTAAACATATATACTTTTTATAAATATTAAAATTTTCTGATACATTTTACTACTTTACATGGAATACTGTGTGAACTTTTAACCAAAAATCTTTTTCAGGTGTCTAAAAGGAGAAGAATTCTCACAGAAGAAATTTTTCAATTAATGAATAAATCAGATTGAACTTAGATCAGAACTTAGTGATCTCTCGGATGATGACAATGCTGCGAACAAAACATATGAATCGCGTATACTGGAAGGATAATCAAGTTCAGATGACAGCGATGAAGAAACACATGGGAATATTTGAAATGAAAAGACAATTTTGGATCATTCTTTACCATAAAAGTCTCTTGATGGATTGATTTAGATGCAGCAAATTGTTGGTTTCTATGCAAACAAGCTGCAATATCAAATAAAATTCCTCTAAAAATCAAAAAGAATCGCTTAAAATTTTAGTTAGAGATAGTTGAAGCGTTATAAGCCTCTCCACCTACAAACAAAAGTATTTTAACTCATGATGAAGATAATAATGTTGTATTTCCACTCGCAAAAAGATCGAAGCGTTTTAATCCACCTGCTATACATGTCATGGATTTTATCCTGTGCATTTCAGGATAAAAGGCTTGACATGTGTAGCCGTTTTTGATGTGTCGATGACATTTCAAGGCCTCGCAAGTGCAGATTTGAAAACTACGAAAGCAGTTCGAAAACATGTTGTGAAAAATGCAATGGTTATTCATACTTGTCAAAAACAAGATTTTTACAGTAAATGAATAATGAATTAATAAAAGAGTTTATTTTCATCAATAATTTTCTTATTTGTAACAATTTCAGTTGAATTAAGATTGTTTCTTATATCAACTTAGAGCTAAAAATGTATAACTCGTAAAATATCATGGGTGACATGTTTCACGGGTACCGTCTACATTGCAGGGGGAGAGTGGGAATTTTTTTATTATTTTTCCCAATGTCATTGGGATCTATATAGTATTAATAACCCAAAGAATTTAACAATTGAAGATAAAAATAATTCGGGTCTTAAAGGGATAATGGATATAATGAGATTATGCTTCCTACCGAAGACTGGATATTTTTCTTTGTACCTTTCTTTTACATTGACGTTTTTGTCTTATATTGACTTGTATGTATGTATATACTGAAAGCTTATTGTTCAAAAAAGTTCATTTTTATCCTATGCATTTTTTGATTCTTAGCCCAGATGATAGCGCGGGGTGACTGAGTTACCCCAATCATTTATATATATATATATATATATATATATATATATATATATATATATATATATATATATATATATATATTATTGCATATGAAAAAAAATCGTAATTATATTGAAAAATGTAATTAAAAGAAATTATACTTATCTACTTTTAAGGACTTTTTTTTTTTTCTTTGGTAATTTGAGGAAAAATATCAATCAAACTGAACCAAGAAGTTTCAAATGCCCGTGACATTAATAAAGAACACAGGTCACAGATACTTTTCGCTAACATTACAGGAATGTTATTTGCAGAAAAAAATTTTCATATTTAGTTCAAATTTTTGTAGTTCTTTTTTTCTTGGTGATCAACAAATTGCTTTTTGAACTTTTTCTTTGCTTGTGTCTAAGTGTGTGTTGTGGTACATTTATGGCTTCCTATTTTGCTTGATGTAGTTCTTTAGGTAGCAATTAAAATTTTTCCTTTAAACTCAAACGTTTCATGTTCATAGATTTTCTCAAATTTAATTTAATTAGAATGATTAATATGGATTATTTCAGCCGGTTTTTCCCTTACTTGGTTAGTTTCAACTTCCTTCAATACAGATCACACATGCACATTTTTATATATATATATATATATATATATATATATATTAGGTTGGGGAAAAAGAAATCCATTATTTTTTCGGTAGATGGCTGTAGTGTCGATATCTCATGAAGTATCGATCAAACAATTTCAAATTTATGCTCGTTGTCAAGATGACATTTCACACTAAAAAAATACTTTGCTTTTTTGTTTGGTCCATTCAGTTGTGAGTTACAGGGTGTTAAAAATGGAAAACAACAAAGAGAAAATTTGGTTTTTTATACAGTTTTACTTTGATAAAGGCAAAAATGCAAGCCAAGTGGCTGGAATTGCGAATGGTCTTTATATGGTTCGGTTACTGTAATAGCTAATTACGTGTAATTTTGGTTTCGTCGATTCCAATCAGGTATTTCTGATGTTAAAGACGCATCTCAAAAAGGCAGGCCGGTGGTCGAAAATGTCGATAAAATCATAACAATAATCCTTCACCGGCATTTTAGTAGTCATAGCATCGCTCAGGAGCTAAAGATTGACCATTAAACAGTTTTAAGCCATTTGCGCAAAGTTGGATTCAAAAAGAAGCTCCATGTTTGGGTGCCACACCAATTAACACCAAAAAACATGATGGATAGAATTTCCATCTGCGAAGCCTTGGCCAAACGGAATAAAATCGTCCCATTTCTTAAACGGATGGTGGCTGGGAATGAGAAATGGGTCCCATTCTACAATACTGTTTGAAAAACGATCGTGGTCAAAGTGCGGTGAGCAGCTCAAACGGTGGCCAAATGAGAACTAACGGCCAGTAAGGTTCTACTGTGTATTTAGTTGGACTGGGAAGGAATCATTTATTAGGAGTTGCTTCCGCATGGTCAAACACTAAATTCAGATTTCTACTGTCAGCAACTGGGCCGTTTGAAGCTAGCGATTGACCAGAAATGGCAAGAATTGGCCAACAGAATAGGTGTTGTGTTCCATCAGGACAACGCCAGGCCATACATTTCTGTAGAGACTCGCCAGAACCTCTGGGAGCTTGGTTGGGAAGTTTTAATTTATTCACCATATAATCCAGAACTGGTACGAAACGATTACCACCTTTTTCTGGCATTGCAAAACTTCCTGAGTGATAAGAAATTGGGATCAAGAGAAGATTGTGAAAATCGATTATTAGATGAATTCACAAATAATGACCAAGACTTCTATGAGAGAGGCATTATGAAGCTATTTTTAAAATGACAACACATTATACAACAAAACGGAGCATATTTGACTTAAATCGAACAATTGGAAGCATGCTAAATAAAGTCTTGATTTTCATTCAAAAATAATGGATTTCTTTTCCCCCAATCTAATACTAATATTCTGCTTATTTACATTTATAAACCATAAGTCGTACAACATAGCAATCAAAGCCTTCAGGTTGTTCACAGGGGGCAATTTAGTATAGAAAACATTTTGGAGCAAAATTAGGCGTGAAGAGAACTCAGTCAATACAAGTACCATAAGATTGCAAAAAAACGTTTTCCGCTCCCAAAAAATGTGGGAGATATGTGATAAATACATTTTAGTACCATTGAAGACTGTCATACAGGAGTATACTGTGTCAAGATCATTGGCAATAAATAAACAGTTTTTCCAGAATTAACGGTTTTATGAGCCTGTGGTGACTCTGTCCCCTCAAGACCGTTCCCGGGTTAAAAAGCTTTGCTTGTTCTTCCTGTGCCTTTTTTTTTGAGTGATGAGTTTTTTGTCGATAAAGAGCACTTTAGCTTGACATTACATTGACGAAGCAATCTCATCCTTAAATTTTTCTCAACAATATAGTGATCATACAATAAACTCAATAAAATGCATTTTAAGTAAATTAGTTTGAGTTTTTTATTCTTAAGCTGATAACAGAGGTTTCATGATAATTCACCTGCAGTCTGAAATCATTGTACAATTCATCATTTAATACTTTAAGTAGATATCTTTTATGCTAGAAAACATGTATATTAACACAGATAATAAGCGCTTAATTTACATAACAAACGTTTCATTGTATATTTCGGTAAAGGTTTAGGGAAAAAATACAGATTACCCGTAGAGATCATAATTTTGTTGCACTTTTATGTTTTTTTTTTGCTGTAGAATCTACTAAATGATTTAATACGTTCGAAATTATAATGTATACGCTTAAAATATAGTGTTTCACTAAGAAGCATATATATATATATATATATATATATATATATATATATATATATATATATATATATATATATATATATATATATATATATATATATGTATATACCTTTATGTCATATTAGGCTTAAAAGTGCTACACTAATGTTTTATAAAATCTTTGCTTGTGTGCACAAATATGTATTATCGTCATTCTTATTAAAAATAATATCGTAGTTAAAAAATAGAGACAATAAAGTGTCTGTTCATTACAAATATTTGAGTTTCTTAAGACATTAAATGATTTACAAAACATCTTTAAACTCTAAGAAATATTACACAATAGCTTCACACACATCAAAACATTTTTTGAATTTCGTAGTATTTATGATGGGGTACACATAATGAAAATTTTTTATTTATTGTCGCCATAATATTGTTTCACAGTCATCAATTATCCTTTTAAAATAATAAATTTCAATATAAATATGCTACTCTATAACAATATTCCGAAAAAAATAATATTCTTGGATGATGCTTCTGGAGTTCTATTTTTGCAAGAAAAAGATATATCTATAAAAAATACCCAAAACATCCTCAACATTTTTGTGGATAGTAACGTAAATGTTGATATAGCGGAGATTGTAGCACTAAAATTCTGTGTAATATACAATATAGATCATACAATATATCATCATAGTGTAAATATCTCTCTTGGTCAAAATTTACGTTACTAACAGGAAAAAGTGTAGCCACGGTTTTTTTTCCTTTACTCGGTATAGATATATATTTTTCTTAAGAACATTCACAAATTCAGTAGTATTATCTAAGGATATTAATTTCATTGCGGAATATTGCTTTCTATAATATATCCAGCTATTCAGTTTATTTTTATAAAAATGAATTATAAAATACTAATACTGATGAAGAATACTGATGATGGAGTGCTTAAAAATTTATAATATTGAAATCAATCAAGCTAAATTTAGGGAATGATAAACCAAAAAAATATATATTATTTTATACAATATAAAAAAATGTATTTGAAATTGGGTTTAATTCTTTCATTTTCTAGAAATCCTATTAAAAATAAAATAACAAGGATTTAAATTACATTTTCCATTGTAATTTCTAAAATACAATCAATATAGTATAAAGTTATTCTTTCATACTAAAAACTTTTTTAAAAAAAGTAATGAAGGGATTGCTTTTAAGAAATAATCATCTATAAAATTAAAGAAAATTAATGGGTAAATAATGAGTCAAAATACGAAAATAGATCACGAACATTATTATATTAAAACGCTTTCATTTCTTTTCCAAATATATTTTTTCGAAGTCGGCACCAATTTTAAAAGAGAGAGGAAACATTTATTTAAAATCATTAAAAAATGGCATTTTTATGTTCACTAACTGTGATAGTAATACTCGTCTGGTATTCATTGAAAAAGTGATTTGTAAACTTGCCTCGAGTTTCATATATTAAAATTATTGGAGTTAATTTTAATAAATGTATTTTCTTTGAATATGAAAATGTGTAATTATTTTATGTATAATGATAAAAATTAAAAGCTGCTGTTTTACTTAGTACTTGTTAAATACTAAATTTATTTTAATTCAATCAACTTAATATATATATATATATATATATATATATATATATATATATATATATAAAAAATATAGATACTAACACATATATTGTTCATGTAATATTTGTTTTTAATAAGTTTTAAATTCTTTCTAGCAATCTAAAACAAATATAGGGATGCAGATAAAAGATTTAAACACATATCTTTAAAATGACCAAGAAATTATTCAAACAGTTTAAAAAAAAAAAAATACAAGAACTTCCTTACGGATATATACCATTATTCCCTTCTATAAGCGTTAGTTATCTCTGCATAATTTTTTTTAATTTTATGCCTAACTTATTTTAAACTTCACAATGGCAACAAAATTACTTGTGCAGCCAACCATGTGTAGCACTAAGAATGAACCTTAAGGATTTTCTCACAAACACAATTCATAGAAATAGTTCTAAAAAATTCCACTTTCATAAACACAGCAATCACAATTAGTCAATGCTAAGAACAACTATGCATTTTCTTTTATTTTTTTTTTTTTTTTTTGATCAATTGGAATTGTGTTAACTTGCTTTAGCTAACTTATTCTTATTAGCTCCTATAGGAAGGTACAAAACTAATTGTTATTTTGACGAATTGAATCTATTTGACCTTAAGGGAACCAAGACATGCTCTAAGGAGAAACATGCCGAGACATATATATTTTAAAATTTCCAGTAGAGCTTAATTTTTTTATCTTCTTAATAAAGATATTTTAATTATTCTGTAGAACTATAAAAACAGCTTTATAGTTCAAAAGTTTTTTCCCCTACTTAATTTAAGTAATACATAATTTTTAAAAACTCATATATACTTATGTTTAGTTACCATTTTTTTAAAAAAAAAACTGTCTTTTTTTATGCAAAATATTTTTTCACGTATATAAAACAATACAAAAAATACAGTAAACCTATTTTTTTAGTAAAATTTTTGAACAGTTTCTGTAAAAAAATTTTAAAACTTTGAAATTTGGAAAATTTTTATTTTTTGCTTTTTTTATGCATAAAATCATTTTTAAAAAAATTAGGCACTATTTTAAAAGAAAAACAAATTAGGTTCACTATGTGCATAGGTATTTTGTATAGAATCATGAAAAATCTGGAATCATATAGTGCAATAGGTTTTTTAAGAAATGTACCTAAATGCAAAAAAATATACTTTTAAGAAAAAGTGAAAAAACTAAAAAAAACAACCTTTTCAAATATTATATGCTTGATTAGTATTTGCTTGCTTATTATTATTTATCTATGCCTAATAATAATCCTTAATTATTTTCTAGAGTTACAAAAGTAGTTTTAAATTCATATGTTTCTTTCCCTTTGTTTTAGTTAACATGAACATAATTTTCGAGATTTTGTAATACTTTCATGTAGGTACCGTTTCTTACAAAAATGTTTCTTGAATATACAAAATATTTTACACATATATATAAGGCAACATATCAAGCATAATGAACCAGTTTTTTAATGAATTAATTGCATAATTTCTGTGAAATAATCATTAAACCTTAAAATTTTGAAAATCTTAATTTTTTTTTGCCCATATACATCTATTTTTTAAAAAAAATGAGACATTTTATACCAAAACATATTTTGTTCACTATATGCTCATGCATCGTGTTTAGATATATTTATTATTAATTCAAACGAAAAAAACATCAAAAGTTTATACAGATCAAACACAGGAGAAACTATACATTTAAAATATGTCAAAAGGAGCGTAGTCATTTGTTATTTGTATACATTTTTTTTTTCATATTTTAGGGCTATTTTATCAACAAACATATAAGTATTATACATTTTAGATTCAGAAAAGTATGCACTATTTTTTAGAACTAAAATTGAAAAATCGATTTTTTGAAAGTATATGATGTCCTGGTTCTCTTAAATAAAACGGAGATTTGAAAATCAAACACATAGTTCTTGGCGGAATTCATTTAATTAAACATTTATCAGATTACTTCTTTTAAAAACTTGATTAGTACAATACAATGATAGAGTGTATCAAAGAAAGAAATAAAATTTGAAACAAATTTAACGTTAGTTTCATATAAATAATAGAAAAATGTATATAAAAATTATAGAATTATGTTTTAATTTATATCCCAAACAAAGCATCTTGAAGCTTCTAGACTATTCGAATAATTATTTTTGAAATAAGTAGAATTTTCGTAAAAGCTGATTTAATATGATAAAACAAATAATAAATTACAAAATACGATTTCTTAAATATTTATTGTTATGTAGTACCTTTTTTAAATCATTTTGTGACATTATTTTCTCTTTCCTTTATCAAGTATTTTAGAAAAAAGTGTTTCTTTACAATCAGATATTTTTCTGTATTGAAGTTTACTTTGAAGTAAAGCTCACAGATAAGTAGACAAATATAGAGGTGATGATTAAAAGTGCTTTTTTAAAAATTCTAATGTCATTTTTAGGACCAGAAAAATATTTCTTTTAACAGGAAACTGTCGTTCTCTTTAAATAAAACAAATTTAAGGTACACAAAGAGTACAAAGTTATCTGGCTAATATTTTATATGCTAAAACTTAATAACCTATCACACATTATTGAGATTTTTATAATTTACAATATTTACATTTCTAGATAAATATAGCAATAATAATATGTTAGTTGTATGTAAATGTCAGAAACGTAATTTCCCTTTTGATTTTAATACTTTTCTTAACTATTTAATAAGTTTTATTTAACCATTCCGTTTTTATTTTGCCTCAAAATATTTAATATTTGACTTAATAAAAAGGAAGTCCAGACAGATGAAGCTAACAGTAAAAATATTTCAAATAACACAATAAAACATTTTGTTTCGGAAATCCAAATATTTACTCTTTTTCCTAACGAAAAAGCTACACAATTCTTCTCCGTAAGAGCTTACTTGAGTTTTTCCAGTATTATTTATCCAACAAAGAAAATGTATTTCAGAAAGTTTTCAAACCCATCTGCCTACATTTTTATAAAACACTCTTAACACAGCCTGCAGTCGCAGTTGCTCATTTTTCATCCCTTACAAAAATTGTTTAACTCTTTTGACTTCTCAAACAGTGTTTCTATAGATGAGAAAATGTTACGGTTTGTCACATTCAAGAAGATTTTTTTCTTTTTTTCTTTTCTAGGTGGTTACAATATTTTTTGAAAATGAAGTGTTTCAGATATTATTTTTTTACCAAACACTAATCATTTTAACACTGAAGCCACCACCTGCATATATTGGTTTCCAAAATCTTTCTTTAAAAATTCGAAAAAATTAATAAAGAGTTATATTAGAATCCATATTTTTTCCATTTTTATATTTTTTGGAACATAAAAGCACAAATTCTTAAAGATTTTAATACTGAAAATTGTATAAGTTTATTTAAAGTAAGAGATTAAAATTAAATTACAGTTTTCTCTTTCTCAAGTTCAGGTCTGTTTTTTCAAAAAAGTTTCAATTATAGAGGTACTTAATATTCTTTACTATATATTTAGGAAACTCTTATGACAAAATTTAGAATTCATGTAAGACTTTTTCCATTACTGATTTTTGGGTAAACTACAGATTTTGTATAGTATGTTTTGTTTCTAACGAAACGTACCATACATTTCCGAATATAAGCTGATTCATGCATAAACCTAGAGTACGCTTTTTTTTCAAAAAATTATCCAAAATTCAAAATCCGAATGTGGGCTGAATTGAAAAAATAAATGATTTCTTTAATTTTAAATATGATAAAAAAGAGGGCAAACATTTTACTAATGGAGTAAAACGGGTGGTATATTTCAATTCAAATTACTATAAAGGTGCCAAGGATAGCTTTATTTATGTCTATGGGAAGCTAACACACTAATTTGTTATCTTCGAAGCTATCTCCATTATTAAAATTTTCTGCAACAATATTATTTGCTTAGAAAATGAGGAGGAAGAGAAATTCGTATACGGAAAGTGATCAACGACCTTTGTCTCATGAACTGAAGGATACACTCTACGCGGGATGAACATATGCATCCAAATATCTCAATGAATGAATGCAAATTTTAAAAACTATTCGGAAACTTGGATTCCTACAATAACTGATACATTTATGTGTGACGTTCTTTTTTTATAATAAAATTTCCCTAAAAGCTAAAAAAATAGTTTGGTTTCCACATACCTAATGGAAAATGCAATAAACAAAAAGGAAACAAAAAGTTGTTTTTGGTAAGCTACGGTTTTTTTTGTATATTTTAGTGCATCTGTATAAAAGCATCCTTTTACAGCAACTTTAAAAAAAGTTCGAGAAATTCTTTGCTTATACATGAAAGTATGTGGTAACTATTCTAGTTAAGCTTATAAAAGTAAAACAGACAAACCATAAAAGTAAAATATACATGTATAACTTATAAAACAAAATACTTCCATATATCTACTCTGATTTATTTGTGATAATTATGTAGCTATGCATTTACTTTTACACTCCCATTCGCTATTATAAATATATATATATATATATCTTGTCATTCATTCATCAAGATATTTCATCAAACACGGCTCTTTCTCCAATTGTTCCTATCTGAAAAAGAGCATAATACTCCCTGATAGTGCCACCAATCAAGAAGTCGAAATGAAGATACAGGAACTAACAACTTCTCACTAATGGTATAAAAATAGTTTGTATATGAATTTCTGAACCAATAAAAAATCTACCTCTGGTAACAGCGACAAATCTGAAGCCTCATAGATGCCCCTTGACACTCACAAAGGGAAAAAATGAACCACTCACTCTCAGAATCTGATTGAATCTGGGCCTTCTCCAGGGACATTCACATACTTGGGACAAGTGTGCAGAAAAAAATAGACGCCCCGTGGGAAATTCTCTCCCCACAAAATCTACCATGATTGTTGGGGAGGAATGAAAAAGAAAGTACCCTATTATTAGAGGATTGTGCGCCGTTGGCTTGTTCTACCAGTATATATATCCGATAACAAGTTTTCGTATCCTTTTCTACCGTGTGAATTCTTAGTGTAGTTCCTGGTAACAATGAATTGAATCGGTTCTGATTGATCTGTATTTAAAGAAAATAGTTTCTGTGTAAAACTAATACTATCAATAATGCAATTTACGTGGAATTTAATATAATGTAAACATATTTAGCATTTTTAAAATGTCCCTTTTCCTAAAAAAAATCTTTTATTTAATTATTGGGAACTTAGAATTAAATTCGACAGTTCTAATCACCAATTCAAGTGCTCAAAACTAGTATCTAAATAACATAAGGAGTGATAATTGATTTTCTTTCTCCAGTTTGATGGCGTTAACACGGATTTGTTTTTTTTTGGCTTAATTAAATTGTAAATATAATTTTAAGCGTCACTTGTTCATCCAGGATTTTGACGAAAAGTGGAATCTTTGAAAACAAAGCGTTTACTTAAATTGAATATTAAATAATAACAAAATAAAACATTGCCACTCTATAGAGTTTTCCAGGACTAACAACTAATCTATATAGTAAAAAACGTTTAAAGTGAAGCCCCAACTTCATTTTAAGCGAATTAGCAGTTTGTGTTTTTCTCCTGAACTATTTATCATTGTGCTCGTAAGAAAAATTCTTCTAAAATACAAAAGAAAAGGAGGCCAAACTCACTAATTTTTACTCACACTGCTATGTACTATTAACCGAACTCCAAAGCCAACTGATGATAAATTAGATGTTCTTCATGTGTAGTGGAGGGTGACAGTAGCTTAAATAAACAAAATTGGCTCATGCCACAGACTATTCCGAGGGCATTTCAAAGCCAAGTTAGTCTCCTTTCTAAAAAATATGTTCAACCGTCTCTTTTACACTTCCCACCTCTCTGAATCTCGCCTGTGTGGCTGTGCTTTCCGTATTTTGTTCAATTTCAGAAGGGAAATTTTAATGTAAATCAATTTTGTTTTGTGTTAAGGCAGCGTTTCTCAAACTGTGGGCGCGCCCCCCTTAGTGGACGTGACAACTGTACGAGGGGGGCGTAAGCATATGAAAATTCGAAAGTAAAATATTATTTTAAAAAATTATTAATTAACTGAAAATAAACAAACAAAATGCATTCTGACATAATAAAAAATAAAATACTCATTTACACTGTTGTAAAACACTTATAAATATATCAGTGTGGTGCAAATGTATTTTATAATTAATTTAACAATACTAAGTTAAGAATTAGTTTAACAATTACCAGTGACCCCATGGGATTGTCAAATATAAAATTATATACAAAGATTAATTTTTATCTTGATAATTTGTACGGTTTGTAATTAAAATCCCTTAACTACAGATTAAAAGTTACACGATTTGCTTCCCAATGCCAACCGTTTTATATATAAGCACGTGTATGTGATGTATTGGAGGGGGGGGCAGGAATGAAAATGCAAATCCTCTGAAGTAAGTAAATCCTGCAAAAACATTGTCAAGGTCCTTTTGTTGTATTCTAAAGCCTTCGGAAAAGTTTTAGGGAAAGCGGTGTACAGAAAAGTCGAACTTCGGGAAGACGTATATATACGACTGGGGAAATTAATGCTTTGGCTGAGCGAGACGTTTATATACATCGGTGGAACTTAAGGACTTAAAGTCGTATAGCGTCAGAGTATAATATTATTGAATTCATTACATGTTTATCGTATGAGGGAGGCGCGATGAAAATTATTATTGAATATTATGTCGCGAATATTGATACTTTGAGAAGCACTGTGTTAAGGGAAAATTGCATGAATACACATAGTAGTTTGTCGTGATCATTGTATTATTTCGTGTTAACCGATATTTCGTCTTAAGCGTTTTTGGGTTAAACGTATTTCACTGCATATTAAAATTATTGTACTTTTCTGGATATAAATTTACATTTAATGTAATTCTTATGCAATACGCTATATAAAAAGTTTTTGTGTAAGGCAACATTAGATTCAAAAGCAGCATTAATTTAATAAAATTACAGTTATAAATTTATTGTACTGTAATATAGTATACGACGCATTTTACTATTTTTTTTTTAATTATTTACTCAAACATCCTATTATATGTAATTTTAAAAATCTAGAAATAGCTTTGACTATATAATATCTAACTAATTATAAAATTCTTAACACATAATTAATCCTTTTGACAAACTTGGCTTATTTCTAAGCCAACAAATATACTTATTTTTTTTAAATATAAGGTTAAAGTGAAAAATATTTTATATTGTAAATAGATAATGATTCGATATGAAATTAAAAAACAAATATTGTTAAAAAGAAAATGTTACTAAGTGACTCATACGAATAAAAATAAATAAATATAATTACGTAAAATATTAACTAAATTAAAATTATGCAATAAGAGTTATTTAAATTTATATTATTAAAATTTTAAAGTAAGAGAAGATATATATCAATGCATATTTTTAATAAATTTATATCATCTAATATTTAAATTTTCTGGAAACGGTAGAAAAATTTAAATTTTGAACAAATACTGTAGTTTTCAATTGATATACATTGAATAAAAGCTTTTCCTTGATACTAATAACACATATAATCAATATAAAAAATTACAGTACTAATCAAACCCAAACAACTAATCAGTTTCTTAAAGAATAACTTATTTAAATTTAACTGAAATTAATTACACATGTAAGCTATCATATTAATGGACATGCATACTTCGAAGAAATACCTTTTCTTTAAGGAAATGTATTTCAATGTGAAAATTACAGATATTTTTAATTTTTTTTTCTGTATTACTAATTGATAATTTATTGTTTACTTTTCCCAGCTTAAGGTATCCGACTACGTTCGGAACCATGATTTTGCAAAAGCGTATAAATGGATAATATTTATGATATTTAGTGTCACTTAGATTAGAAAATGTACATAAAATTATTTAAAGAATAGTATTACAATAAAAAATTATTTAAGTACAATATTTTGACAAAAAATTAACATAGAGTGACCCCTTTTCAAAATATTCTCCTTTTGTGAAAAATGCTTCTATTATAATAATATTCTGCCTGTGTATATTTCAGACTTCTGTACAGAGGCTCAACTAGAAATTTGGAATATGTAACTTAGAAGTGGGTTTATCCATGTTTTACGACAAGAGAGGGGAGAAATTTTAAGAAAAAATGCCAATAATTATTTCAATTGGTTGTAACCCTGAAAAATATGTGAATATTTCAAAAATCATAGTTGAGCCTCTGTAGAGAGGTCTGATCTATATACAGGCAAAATATGTTTATAATAGAAGCATTTTTCACAAAAGGAGAACATTTTGAAAAAAGGTTATTCTAAGTTAATTTTTTACCGAAATATTGTATTTAAATAATTTTTTTTGTGAAAATGTACGTAAAACAGATTTATCTGTGTATTTTAATCTAAGTGACTTTAAATATTTGAAAATTATCCATTTATGCGCTTTTTTAAAATCACGGTGTCAAACGTAGTCGGATACCTTAAAAAAAAACTTTCTTATCTTTTTCATTAGCAGTAGGAAAAAGAGTTAAAATTTGTGAATGTTGCAGCAAACAGTAACTGAATATAAAATAAATAAACTGCTAACATTAAATATTTTGTTACAATATTTATTCATCGGAACCATATTTAAAATGTAGAAAATCTGAGAGAAAAGTACTGAATATAATACTCAGCACATCATAGTAAACAAATTAAAAAATAACGTAACATCTATTATTGGTAAGATGTCATCAACATTGAAAAAATAAATAACAATATTTTCTGCAATATATATAATATACATGCAAAGGGGAAACTTAAACACACATTCTGATGGTGGTTGAACACACACACACATATAGAGTTAGGAAAAATGAATAAAAAAAAACAAATACAACATGTGATTTTAATAATTGAATTTTCATATTTATTGTATAAATTTTCAGGAAAGCAATTTCTTACTCATATTTTCTATAAAAGAAACTCACATATCATTGTTAAATAATTATTGCATATAATTGCATCTAATAAAATAATAATCTTGTACATTAAATTTATACTGATACAAAGATATTTTCATTCGTATTGTACATTTTTACTCTTAGGCTTAAACACAGTTCTGTATCCATTTTAATCCCCCTCCTATTTCTTGCAAGATTTATTATTTTAAATATCCTTCCACCAGTGTTCCCGTAATAACCGCAATTAGAGTTCGTTGCCTTGCTACAAGTTTAGTAAAATAAAAAAATACCGGTTAATTAAGGAAAAGCATTAAAAAAGATAAGGAGAAACTTAAGCAGTTATTTAATTATTCCTAATTAAAAAATGCAACTCTCTTCTGGAAGAAATTTCTAGATTTACTTTCTTTCACTAAATTTAAATAGAAGAAGAAAGACACATTTCTCACTCTTTCTATCCCACCTCCCATTCCTTCTTCCCATTTTCCTTTAAACAAAGTAGGAAAGTAAGAAAAAAATTGAAGGAAAAAGAAAAGATGTTAAGACACTTTAATATTAAATTCACAACTTTTAACTTGCGGTGTTACGTCAGGAGATTATGAGCTAGTTAGGGACAGTAATGTGTTTCTTGGGTACCTTTTGTAAGGAGCCAGATGGGATGGAAAATGTACACGCGTGAACAGGGAATAGGTCAGACTGTATGCAAACAAAAGCTGACATATATGAATGTTGTCTTTTGGTAAAAAATCATACCGCAATATAATTAATGCATTTTGTTCTAATGTGGGTTTTGAGGATTAAACTTTTTTGAGACATATAATGAGGATGTTGCAAGTGTATATTACAAGTAAAACTTTCTGTTAATATAGTTTTTTTAAAATTCCATTTATTATGTAGAGCAGATAAGAGGAATTTTTTTTGAAATTTCAAGATGACAAATTGATATACATTGAAATCCATTTTAAATGGGTTTCTTATTTATGCCTATTTGTTTCTATTTACGAAAATAATTGTGAAGTTCGATAATTTATCTGAAAATTGTTTTGCAGCCCAAATTACTCGAATTCTTTTTACTTAAAAAATATAAACATCGCATATGTTTCTGTTACAAATAATGCAACAGAAATTAGATATACAGTTATAATTTAGCATGATAACATACATTTTTATTAATTACAAAGAAAAAAAACATTTTGCACTTGTATTATTAACTCAGTGCTTCTCAAACTTTCTATATTCGCGACCCAATATTCAATAATCATTTTCATCGCGCCCCCCTTAATACAATAACAATGTGTATGTGTATTGAATTCAATAATGCAGTAATTTTACAATAAAGCTACAATACGACTTTAACTTCTTACGTGCCACCGACGTATATAAATGTCTCCTCAGCCAAAACATTAATTTTCTGGACGTATATGAACGTCTTTCCGAAGTACGATCTTTTCTGTGCACTGCTATCGATAAAATTACTCCTAAGGTAGAAGGACCTTGACAGTCTTTGCTAAGTATTTACTTATTTCAGAGGATTTTGCTTATTTATTCTTTTCTCCCACCCCCCAAAAAAAACATCAAAATACGCGCATCTAGGTGGAAAACCGTGGTATTGGGCAGCGAACCGCGTAACTTTTAACCGGCAGTTAAGAAGTAATTATAAACCGTACAAATCATCAATATAAGTGTTAATACAAGCCCATGGGGCCACTGGTAGTTATCAAACTTGTTCTTAACTCAGTATTGTTAAATCAATAATAAAATGCATTGTACACAGTATACAGATACTTTTTTAAGTGTATTATATCAGTGTAAATGTGTATTTTATATTTTATTATGTTAGAAAGTATACTGTTTGCTTACTTTCAGTAAATTAATAATTTTTTGAATAAACTTTCGTTTTCAACTTTTCAATATGCTCGCGCCCCCCTCATAGAGTTATAGCGCCCCACAGCTTGAGAAACGCTGTATTAACTTTAAAAGTAATTTGAACAAATTTATGAAGTTTCGTCATTTTCCTGAGAATGTATTATTGCTAGCGAGGTAAACATTCCTTTTCTGTGTTCCAAGTTTGTAAGAGAAAAAAAACATACTAAAGTTGGTTCACAAAGGCTTATTCTCTAACTTATTTCCACCAGAAATTCTTTAGACAATAACTGGAAATTCATTGTTAGCATTTAAAATCTTTCATAACTCTTAAATTTGCTATATTTTCCTTTGAAATGCTTTCCATGCTTAATTCTGTACATCTGTAATCTTATGTGATATACTTTGTAGTACACAGGAGAGCAATAAATATTTTCAGTAAAATAATGTGTAGTTAAAGTTAAGTAAAATGCTACCTGTTTTTTTCCTTACACAATGTCGATATTGTTATTATATGGGAATTCAAATGATTAAAAAATTAAGTAAGTCAATTTTTTTCCTATATGTGCAGATATTCACATTTATGTTTAATATTTATTTAAAAATGCCTATAAAAATAAAATGATATAGTTAAAATAACCGTATGTAATATAAGTATATATTGCGAAGCAGCATAACGTCCATTAATATCTGAATCTGTTACAACAATAACATGTATGGGTTTTCATTGAATAAAAACATAATAGACTAGAATTATGAGATTTTAAGCAAACATTTGACGTTCAAAACTATTACCTGCGAGATGAATTGATTACAGTGGCCAGAAATCTATAGAATATTTTGGGGAATGGAATATTATTACATAAAAATATTATAAACGGAAATATATAAGCAAATTTAAATGTATTTGAACTACAAAAGCAAATTCATTAAATAAAACTATTGGTTAAATCATGCATTGAAGGGAGTAAGCATAAATTCAAAATATTATGGAAAATATATGCTATATGACAATATTCTTTTAACTATTAACTATTTGAGTACTTTTTTTTATATAATATAATATTCATTTTAACAAATATAAGCACATTAAAGAACCATTATAATACTCTCACATTTCTATAAAATACTTATAGACAGAGAAAATCTGGGCTATTATTTTAATAATGTCATGATAAGCATAATTACTTAAGAAGTGCAAGAGATAAAATTTATGTTTATTTTTTACTTCTACAAATAGAAACATCATATAGATTATATTTAAGATCATTAGTTTGCACAATTTATGATATAAAGGCTTGTCGCGAAATTTAAGTACTCGTATTTACTTAGTTTGAAAATTTTAAGAATTAAAACAATCAGACAAAGTTATTTAATTTACTTGGTTATCTACACAGGTAAATTTCACGATAAGTTTTTATATCATAAATTGAGTAATGACGTTATAAGTGGATAATAAAAAAGTTTTAATAGAAAATTTTATTTTATTTTCTTATAACATTTAAATAAAAGCTTGTTTTTAAAAAGGTTTTTTACTTTTAATTTATTTAGAATAATTTGAAGTACAAATGTAATATTACTACTGGTGTTTTCCTATTTTTAGTATATGCGAAAGTTGACACATAAATATTTTCTTAAATAATTCAATTGTTCATTTTTATTCTGAGTAAAAATAATTATAATACAAGATTTCATTAAGCATCGGTTAATTTTAAACTAAACATAAATACTATAATTGCTTCTAGTTCATTTAAAATGCTGTTGTTGCATAGTATAATTTTTGAAAACAAGAGCAAATATTTTCACAGAAGTAATCTCAAAATTTAAAATTCTATATTTTAGTTCAGATATTTCCACTTATCCCAAAATATATCCAGCAAATTTTGCATTTTGAATACTAAATAGTACTTTTTATTACTTAACTAAACTTATCTGCAGAATTTTGCTATGCTGAAGAGATATAAATAAGACACACTTATATATATAATTTGATGCTCGAAATTTAGGAATAAAAAATGAGAAAGGGATGTTTCATTAAGATGATATTAATTGTAAAACCAGCTAGAAAAATATTTGTCATACTGTTCATAATAAGATTGATTATCATTAGTTAGCTTTTATAGAAGTTCCTCTATCTCATAAAATTGCTTACAAACTATTGTATTTTCAATTGCTATTCATCTCATATATATATATATATATATATATATATATATATATATATTATGCCCTTTAATCCATATTTTTACTATGTAAGATAGTTTAAGAAAATATATAAATCAAATTTAATAAAATTTAAGACATTTAACTTAGGCTTTTAAAAATTGTAAATAAATGTCTTTGAATCAATCAAATGCTTTTAATTTAACACCTTTAATGCAATCTAAAAAGGTTTTTATCAGACACATTTTAAAATGATTTTTTTTTAACTTAATACTTATACGTTTTGCTTTTTGAAAAAAATACATGTTGTGAATTCCCGTTTTATTTCAATACTAAAAACCATCGAAAACACTAAACCAATTTATATTTTAAAAAGAAATGTTTTACTGAAAGTAAACGAAGAACTTCATTAAAATACTTGACAGTTAAAGACTCCCAGGAACAAAATATTCCACTGCTAATCCAATATGTTTAAAGGAAATCGAAAATCATTTCTGCTCTTAAATGGTAAATAAAAATGAAAATCCGATAAATACCATTTATTTTCAGAGATATTAAAAAAAAAGTACCAGAGGTAAGATCATTTTATCCTTCAGAGAGGAAAGAATAATTTCAGCTGTAATTAAGCTAGATATTGTGCACTTATTCCTGCTTTTGAGTTTAAATTGAGAAAGGATTTTAATTTCACCACTCTTGGTAATTCATTTGAATAATAAAAAGTAACTTAAGGATATCTTTTTTTTTCTCATTGTTTGTCTTAGAAACTTCTTGATTTTGTAATTTGTGTGCGGTTACGTCTTATAAATTAATGATATGCACTTTTATGGCTTAAAATAAACTTTCAAATATATGAACTAAAAGAAGATAAAATTAATTGTAAAAACTACTTCTGATATTATTATTGAAAATATTGGAGAAGATAAGCGAAAATGAAAATGTAAAACAAAGGATAAATTTCCATCATATTTAAAAAGGGGGCAATCCTTTTTTCCTTCTTATTTGACAAGAAAAAGAGGCAATTATTTTAAAGAAATTTGTGGTTATTTTCAGTCATTTCTTATCAGGAACAATAAAAGTTCTTTTAAAATGTCCATGAGTATTTTGTTTTACAACCATGTTTATATTTAAACCAATTATGACTGTACTAACAGCATCAAAAAGGTGCCTAACTGTTTTATTTTACATTTGTAATGCTTGTAAGAGTGATATTATATTTCGTTGCAAATAAACATAGCGTTCTATAATTATATAGTTTAATAATTTCTAAGTATTATTCATAGTTAGATAAGTTATTAAGTACAACTATTTTATAATTGTAGCAACGAATTTATATATATTTCATGAAATTATCTTATGTTTTGAATTTTATAGAACTAAAAAGATGAAACAGTTTTGTCATAGGAGATCTTAATTTAACTAAAAATTTAGAAGCATAAAGACAGATAAAAATTGGAAGAATTGTTCTATTGTGATAAAGATATGCTTATAGACATATCATGAGTCGGAAAATTAGAGTAAAATATAATTATGAAGATATATATAAACACGTTCAACTTCTACAAGGTGAAAGGTGTTAAAATTATTTGGTCTACCACTTGCCTTTGGAAATTAAAAGTCGTTTTGTCACCCGGCATAGCACAGACAGTTAAAGTCTCCACATGGTGTCCGGCGGGATTTTACTTAAGCGCCATGGATTGACGTGGCAGTTTGGCAACAATTAACGATTTTTTTTTAAATGGAGAACGATTTGATAAGCCAAATGGCTACATAAATACTCTCATTTTAGAAGAAAATTGGTTTTAAGGTGCTCCATATGCAGTATCACACTATCTAGATGTAAATCAAGTCGGAATGACACAAAATAAACGGTAATGCAGCTAGTCGTAGAACTTTGTATCGGTACCACATTAATCATATGAACCAGAATTGGATTGTTAACTCATTTTAAACAACTCATATCATGACATCTTGTTTAAGCCTTGTGGAATTTTAACCTGTCCTTGTTGTTTCCAAGCCCATCTACACTGGTTGTTAGGACACCGATTTAAATGGGACTCACTGAGTTATTCTTGAGTCAGCACTCAAGCTGTCAATAACTCAATAAAATCAAAGACGATGTAATTGGATCTTACTATAAGCAGACATGATAGCTGAATGGCGTAACGTCACATCAGCGTAAGCATAGCGTTGATTCTTTCAGATGTTTTTTCTCAACTTAATTGGGAGCTATATGTCGGATAATTGATATTGCCCAACCCGTGGTTGTTATTCCAATTTGACAGTATACCTCTAAGACAGGGGTTATTAAACTCTTGATCGCTGCGACTCCTTTTTTATGTATCAGCCTGAAATCGCGGATCCCCCGAGATTTTCAGCATTCCTCTTTGACTCCAAACACATGGCTGAGTTATTTATAGGTTTCACATAATTACTAAGACTGCCTCCGCTATTTATCATTAAATATGCGCTTCTATTTTTTTGAAAATATTACTTTCTAGTAATGGCTATGTAGTTGCAGACAATAAAATAAAAAGAAATACTGGGTCTATATAGTAGAGTTGTTAGTAATCTAGGGAAGGATAGTACATCTCTTTCAGTTTTTCCACGAGACCTTTCAGTCAGTAAAAGAGGGAAATACTAACATTTAAAGGGAAACATTCACGGAACCCCTTGAAATGCGCTAAAAAGCCCCAGGGGTCCGAGAACTACAGTTTAGGAATTGTTACTCTAAGCCATTTCATTATTTACAGACCAATCATCCACTACCTTACGAAGCTAAAATCTGCAGTAGCACTCTCCCTGGCATCACTGCCACATTATATGAATTCAAATCTCAATTCGTTATTCTATTAATCCTTTTAGTGTTTTCAACAAGATGGCACGATTTCTTCCAATTTCTGACATATTTCCGTAGTA
Source organism: Trichonephila inaurata madagascariensis (assembly GCA_019973955.1). Lineage (NCBI taxonomy): Eukaryota > Metazoa > Arthropoda > Arachnida > Araneae > Nephilidae > Trichonephila > Trichonephila inaurata. The sequence goes on from BMAV01013296.1 coordinate 54,134, forward strand.
TCCTTTGACGAAGTATTGTTTTAGTCAAGATAAATAAATAAAATCGACGTGTAGTAGACAATCTAAAAACGAGATTCAGATTATATCCATGGATACAAATAATAGTAGCTCGACTATAAACCACTAGAGCTTTCGACATTCATTTATTGAAAAAGTTTTAGTTACTTTTGTATTTTTTAGTCGAAACGTCATTGCAATGCATTATTTTATTTCAAATGTTTCGAAAAAAAGTTTAATTTCAAGAGAAACTCTTTTTCAAAAGTATTTGTAAAATAAATACGTTGAAAAAATGATAAGCTAGAAGGCTAAATATAAATCGTTTAATAAAAATTGAAAATGTAAGACCAACAAAATATATTGAACATGAGATAAATGATCTTACTAAGAAAGTACGAAAAATATACACAAGAAAAGAGAAAGTCAAGGGAAAACTGGCATTTGGTGTCTAAAACGTAAAAACTGTCTTAAAAAGAACAAAATGCAAAGCGTCAAGGAGTTAGCAAAATATTTTTAAAATAATTATACACAATTAAAATAAAAATAATAAATTATTTTTAATTGAATTCTATTAAATTTATTTTAAATTAAATATTTAGTATGATATTTCCTAGAAGTAGAATTTAATAAAAAAAATTAAAACGTGTCTTACCCATCCTTCAGTCATTCTGTTTAACATGTCATAAAACACAAATATGTAAAACAGTGAATATTCGTTTTTATTTAGAAAAAATTGAAACAACATATAAATTCATAAGAAACAAAGTTTTTAATTTCTTTTAAGTATTCGCTTATGAAATTTTGCTTAATCAAAATAACTAAAAACAGGATCTGCTGTGCCTTTATATATTTTACTCAAACGTGAGCCCACAGTTATAGAAGTAGTTCAGTTTCTTCACTTACACTGAGAGCTGTCAATACAAAGCAGTGTAGTAGTTGTGCATATTACAGCAAAACTATTTCATAAATTAATTACATTTACTCAGATACATAATAAGATTTTTCCACAAATTGTGAACGTAAAGGAATAATTTAAATATGAATAAAAATAACGACTTGTAATATTGTACATTAACTTCTGAAAATATGTTTTCTTATTTTAGGAAGAAATTGTATTTAGTTTTGAAGTAATTCATTTTATTAACTTTGACTTACAAAAATCCTTCCGAAATATAGTTTTTTGAAAGAATAATACAGTAATTTCAAAAATTGAGTTCACTGTTTATACTAATAAGCAACATATGTCTACCCACGCTTAATATCGATTTTGCTTTAAATTACATTGAAAACATTTCTGAAAGAGTGTCTAAATAAGCAATACTTAAATGCCCGGAGACATCTTTCAGGTTCACTCGAATTACCAATTGAAGTCATATTTTTCCGTTAATTAAGTCTTCTTTCCTGTCAATTTAAAACTACTTTAGACTTGAATGATTATTCTGATAAGTATCACGCGATTTAGCATCAGGCATCTTATTTCGTATTCCAGATGAAATATTCGAAAATAATTTTTACTTGGAATTTCCCTTCTCAACTATAAAAGAGTTTGGGCAAATTTTTCTAATGATATTCTGGTGAACAGGGTTAAGGAATCTCAATTATCTTCACCACTTTTATTTTCTTAAAAGTGCCTTAACTCAGCTTGATTAAGATTAACATTAAATAGAAATCACTATTAATAGAAAATTGGAATTTTAAAGGAAATTTAAATATTTTCAAGTATTTATGAGTTATATATAGATATTTTATATGCAATTTAAATACTTAAGGTATGAGAAAGACATACTAGAAAATTGATCTTAAAAACTATTTATGATTTTGATACATTCCTATATTATTTAAGTGAACTGGCTTTTCTCATTTTAAAATATGATATGGAGGGCGTTTAAAAGGTATAAAGAAAACTTTAACTCAAAAGAGTTATTTTAGTTTTGCTGAATCTTACCTAGATTACATTTACGGTTAGTTGGAATAAATTTATCTCATTTTTTTAAACTGAACTTGTGTTATGTTAAATACACCTTTAGGCGCGCGAATCTCTCAGATACATAGCAAAAATAGTTTCAGTGATGCGTTCATACCGTGGGTTTGAAGATATGACTCTCCTTCTTCTATATCTGCATTTTGTCCCTCCTCATAGAATTAAGTGTCAAGGACAAGGGCGATTTCTTCATATTTCGGGTGACAAGAGCCAAGAAATCTGATATTTGCAGCAGCCCAACAATGTCAGTTTTTATGACTTAAAACTATTCCGTTAATTTTTTTTCTTGCAAAACAGTGTAGTTTTCAGTTTTTTACCAAAGTAATTCCGAATAAGTATTTCGCAATTTCTGCTGATGTTTTTCTTTGGGAGTTGAGATACATCCGAGGGATGCCGTGCGTCTATCCTGTTGACTGTGTTTTATGCAATCCACAATGTAACTCCCAAAGTATCTATATGTTGTGACGGCTCACGCGTTCTTTCTGTAACATAACCTCTGGATTCTTTTACGGCCAAGATTAATGGCAAATCTTTTCCAACCCAAATCCAAAGTGAAATGAAAGTATAGATTCAAATAAGATAGCTTTTAAAAGGACAGAAGTTTTAGTAAGTGGGATGGCAATTTAGAGAAAGTTCTGTTAGGAAAAGGTAGAAGTGTAATTTGACGGCCTACCAAGGAATCACTTATATCTAGCCATTACTGCAAGGTGCATACTATGGCACGCGAGCCCAACAGCCTATCTGAAGGTGATTGAACCGTTGCGGAAAATTAAGGTAGGACAGATTATTTGAAATCAGTATTGGTAATATTATTAGGATTGAGAGTAGGCGGATAATATAATTATTTAGATAAGTGATCCAATTGCGCGATCTGTTTTAGCTACGGCTACGTGTTTTGGTTTATTCTCACTTAATATAAGTTTGTTCAATATATTAGAAATTTAAGTTAAACTCTTAATAAAGTCATGTTAAGAATTATGAAATCTCTATTCATTTCGAGAACCTCACACCTCTAATTCACGCTGACCCACAAAGATATGGTCGACAAAGATCGACCATATCACAATGTGAATCAAAATTATTCAGATCTTCACGCAAATATCTAGGAAAACTAGATCGCAAACTTTAGAAGAAGCACCTGCGTGAGTGAGTGAATATTAACGTCGCACTTATTAACTGCACGGATGCTTTAGTCGACGCACCTCGTAACTTTGAACCATGGTCAAGTGACGAGGATGACACCTGAGCTGGTAACCACACCAAGGGGAGGACGTTTGAGCTCTCAACAGATTTAACGTGCATCGCTCCCTTACATGGTAGATCTTTAATGGTAAAGGGTTTGAACACGTGACATGCCTGCCATGATCCGATACCTTGACTACTGGGCTACTGGAGCACCTACGAAGACGGTCTAAGTATAACATTAGCATGCCTCGTTCATTTTGACTCAAGGTTGAAGAAATATCTGATATACATCGATCTATTCAAGACGAAAAACCAAGAGAAACATCACCAGGAACATGGAAAAGAGGGTACTATTTCTTCTTGTCAGGACATCAAGAAAAGATTATTAAAATGTTTTAATGCGTTATACAGAAAGTTCTTGTTCTTTGAACATTGTACAATGATGATTTGGGAAGTCTGCAACAAGGCATCTTAAAATGTAAACAATGGTGACAATTAACCATTATGATTTTTCGTTTTAATATCTCAATTCGTGATGCTATTTTTAATATTATTTCATGACAAATTTATTTTAACTTAAAATCTCACCAGTAAAATGACTAATACTCTTCAAACGCAAGTATGTGGTAATGCGTCTGAGAAATGCCACGTTCATATGGATGGAACTTTTTGAAGCGCTCTTAGATAGCGGTTTAAGCAAAAACATTACTCAAGTGTTAAATTTTACCGAAAACGATTTTTTTACAATAGTATTAAATATTTAAGCACTAAACAAAGAACCCTTCAGATAATTTTCAATATAAATTCATTCTTAATAACTCTTATTAGCAATATATTAAATTAGTTAAATACAAGTTTTTTGTTTTAACTATACAATTCATGTGATTACATTCATGTGTTTGCATGTGCGTACGTCCTTATAATTAAAGTTTTGCAAAATTTACCTTTTTTTTATTTTTTAGTTTGCTTATCAACAAAAGTAAAAAATTGTTCTGAATTATAGTACAAAATAAATACATACAATGTAATAGGATACTCAATAAATAATATTTGTGGAAATAACTGCTACCATCTGCAATTAAAGAAAATTTAAATCTGTGTATTTATAAAGAAACGTGTTCATATATATTTAATAAAAATACTTTTAATTTTGCATAATTTTATTTGATATTATGCACTTTATTCAGATTTTAATTATACTATGTACTAAGGAACACAATCA
>BMAV01013297.1:0-62911 GCA_019973955.1 Trichonephila inaurata madagascariensis
TGTTATTTATTTATTTACTTATCAGTGGCGCAACAGCCCATGAAGGTCAAGGCTTACTGTTCCCAACTCAGTTTTCGTGACCTTGGGTGCTGAGGTGCATGTGCAGATCTTCCGATCAGGTGGACGGTCTGACGCGAAACTCCCAGTGTTTAGTTCCCAAGCAAGCTTGGTACTCATTTATCCTCCCACTGAAGACTGAGTCGACTTTGCCGAGCCCGAAATCTTATACCGGAATTGTGGCGTGGAAGCGCAATACACTACCACTCAGTGAATATTATAGCACTATATAAAGTAGTTTCGGAAAAAATTTTGACAATATTAAATGCATCCTTTTCATACATACTTGAGAACAATCTATCCTGTTTAAGCATTGAACAGCACTGCATTAATTTTAAAATTTCGAACACACACATTTTATACAAAAATATTAGCAGATTTCATTTTTAACGGAAAAATAAAGAAAAAAGATATAAAAACAGAATTATAGATAGCAGTTACTCGTATAAAATATTTTTGTCATTGTCCTTTTAAATTCAAAAACAAACACAAAAAAATTAATAACGATGAGTTCTAAGTGGCTAATATTGCATAATGAGTAATCATCGTTCCAGTATGTATAATCATTGTTCTTTGAATAAAATCCTGAGTTTATTTAACATCCTCAAATAAAACTATTCAACTAAAGGACTCTTTCCGAAAGTAGCGTTTCTTCTCAATAGAACTTCACAGTTGTACTTCCGCCCTCTCTTCAAAAATGCTTCGTGGAGCATGGATAATTTAATTCGCTAAATTGCTAGCTCTAGTCCTTAAGTTTTGGTACATGTTTGGTAAAACAAAAAAAAAAAAAAAAAAGAAAAAGTGGAAATATTTTTATTGCTTTTTTTATCTTTATAATTAAATAGTTCGTTTCACTACTTTTTAAAGCTTATAAAGAATTTTTTTTTCTCTACCTAAAATGCGTCCTAAATTAAAGTAAAAAGTGGTACTTTGTCAATTTTTTCCCCTGTAATAGCAAGAGCTGGTGTTAGATATTAATATTTTAATATTTAAATGAAACATATATATACAGGCGAATATCGAATGACACGGTTTTGATATAAACTTAAGTTATGTCGGAAAGCTAAAATTTTATTTTTTTGACAATTTAAGATTTTTACATTTTGAAATTATATAGATTTTAACCTTTCTAAAAATACCTTACTTTAACCTCTAGGGTATTAGAAGCCTTTAAAATCTATTTTTAAATAATCGTTGAAACTGGGTCACACCCATTTGAATGGCGAAAAAAGTAAAGTACTTCGTTTTTGCCAAAAAGTTGAGCGTCTGATATAAACCAAAACATGTATCTTTTATTTTAAACTGAGCCTTTTATTTTTTTATTTCCTAGCCGATTAGAAGTCTCACTGTATACATTAAAATCAATTTACCTCAAAATGTAAATTCTGATGTTTGATGTACTCTTTCTGAAAAACTATTGTTCCCATGTACGTAAATTTTTACGATATAATTGTAATGATGGCTAATATATACTGTAAAATGAGCTTTTTGTAAAAAACTCAAAATTTATTTTTTACAAATTTTTTTATGTGCAAAATGGGTCAAATTTCACTATGTTTGATAAAATATTTTATAAATTATGAAAAAATTCAAAATTAGCTAAAAGCTCATTTCAGTATAATGAGAAAGGTGTACTTTAATTGTATGAAAAATTTCCAACGTGTACATAAAACATATTTTGAGAAAAGGTACTTCGAAAACAGCCAATTTAACATTGTCGGTATAGAGGTTTCTGACTCCCCTTAATTCAGTGGCGCGACAGCCCATGAGGGTCAAAGTCTACTGTGCCCAACTCACTATACGCAATCTTGGGCCCTGAGGTGCATGAGTAGATGTTCCGGTCAGGTGGTCAGTCTGACTCGAATTTCGATATACACGGTACAAAATTTGCGATTATTTTAACACAGATTCAACATTATATGGTGCAAAACTTGAATTTAATGCTACACGGTTTTGATATAACGCAAATTTAAAAAATGGAATATCATTTCCGTTTAATAAGGGAAATTACCATCCTCCTTAAAATGGAATATAAAAGGGGATTGTAGAGTTCTTTATCTCCTTACAGAGAAATTCTGAAAGAGTTGCAAGATCGAAACACAGGTAATTGCACAAGTACGTCAGATAACTTTAGTAATGATCGAGAACTAACTAGAGCAGTGTTTTTCAAACTGTGGGGCGCCCCCCTAGGAGGGCGGGATAACCCTACAAGTGGGGCGCGAGCATATCGAAAAGTCAAAAATAAAACATTTAAAAAAATTTATGAATTTACTAAAAGGAAGCAAAACAAAATATATTCTGACATAAAAAACAAAATACACATTTACTCTCATATACTATACTTATAAATGTATCAAGAAGGCATAATATATTTGATATTAAGTATCAATACTAAGTTAAGAACAAGTTTAACATTTATATTGATTTTTCCATTGGCTTATTACGTACAAAATTGTATACAAAATTTAATACATATATTGACAATTTGCATAGTTTATAATTGAGATCGTATTGTAGCCTTAGCGTCAAAGTATTATACATTATTACTGCATTCAATACATTGTTATTGTATGAGGGGGGCGATGAAGTATATGATTGAAAATTGGGTCGCGAATATCGAAAGTTTGATAAACACTGAACTAGAGAAAGGGGGTTCGCAACCAACTTTGAGAAAAAAATAATAAATTAGCTGTAATTTCTGATGCGAGTGATAGAGAAAATTAATTTGTGTGGTCCTAATAAGGCCGTTTCTATTTATTTTTTAATAATTATTATCAAGATAATAATTTTTCAACGTATTTTTAATTTTTATATTTCATACTTTTGTTTTTGATTAAAAATTTGAAAATAACTTAAATTTTCATTTGTGTGTTTTATTGGAACGAAATTTCAACTTTCGTAAGATTTTACACTTTAAGAATTGATTTCGGTGTAACACGGTATACATTGCCTTGATGTATATTATTTCAAAATTTCGTATTGCATGGTTTCGATGCAACAAAGTACATATCGTCCTGATTTAAATTATGTACAAACATAGTTAAGTTAATAAATAAAATAATCATTTAAATAAATAAGTCTCGAATAACGCGATTTCGATATAGCTCGGTACAAATTAACCATGTTATACTAGGGACACTTGTATATCTAAAGTTATGAATTTATAACGTCAACTTGATAATACATATTTTTATTCATCTGAGTAAGTTTTATTTAAGTAAACCAGTGCTTCTCAAACTGTCAATACTTGTGACCCAATGTTCAATCATAATTTTCATCGCACCCACCACCAGTACATTAACAATGTATTGAATTCAGTAATAATGTACTTTGACACTAAAGCTACACTATGAACTTTTATAAACCATACAGATTATCAAGATAATTACTAAATTTTAAACGTATTACTTTTAAGTGATAGGATAACTGTTATGTCACTTTTCTTTTTTAGTGTTTAAATTGGAACATATTGCTATAAATATGCAATAAAATTTGCAATAAATATACAAGTGTAAATATATTTAGTATTGTGTGCATTCTTTCAGTAAATTAGCAAATTTTTAAATTATTTTATTTTCGACTTTTCGATATGCTCATGCCCCCACTTAGGGTTACGAGGCCCCTTTAAGGGGCGTGCCTCACAGTTTGACAAACGCTAACGTATGCCATTGCTTTTATTCCTTTTTTAAAATTATATTGGTAATAGCAAAATTTCCAGCAAATAAATTATCTTTTTGTCTAATCTGCAATTATATAAGCTTATTGATACAAATACCATTAGAAGATATTATTATAATAATTAAATTTAAATATATTCTATGACATTCAATTCGTGAAAAAATGTTTTTCATCGTAAATTTGTCAGGTGACAATGTATAACTAATATATATGAGTTCATAATCTGCATAATAATTATGTACACCAATTCAAAATAAAATTACTTTCGAATTAATTTTTGTACTGTATAAATTTCAGTAAGCTGTACCAGTTTTTAAATTTTAATTTTGGTGGTTATGAGTTAATTCTTTTCAGCGATTTATCGCCAAAAATTAACTGCGCGCCAGAAGTTAATCACCAAAGTTTTACGAGTTATTGCAACCTATTTGATATCCTAATAACATTTTGAAGGATTCCCGTATTTTAGTTTGTTGAATTAATTTTTTAATTAACTGAGAATAATTAATATAGTATTTTACTATCGTATTTTTTTTAATTTTATTTATTCTATTTTATTTAACAAAAAACATACGGAAAGTGAGTGCTTCTTAAAGTCGCTATCTAAAGCAACTAAATGGCAATATTAGCGAAGAACTGCCAAATTTTGAACCACAATCAAATAATGAGGATGACACCCGAGCCGGTATCCCCTCTTCCAGCTTCCACATCACATCAATGTGAGGGACGACCCGATAGTTTTTTAAAATTATTCCCCTACGATGGGTCTTCAATGACACCTGGACTCAAACTGGATAAAAACAAAGCTGGTTACCTGTTTAAAATCTAACCACTTCATTACTCTGGCCACACACTTATTATAGAAGCTAATTTGCTATTAATTAAGTTCTATAATTTATAAAACTTTTAGTTTGAAGTTGCTTGCATTTGTTTTAAATTTCGAGAAAAGATAAAGAACTAGTAACATTAAAAAAATGAAGTCAATTCCTACTTATGTCAACAAAGAAAAAATATATTTTAGTTATATACTTTTTATTAAATAGTTACAATTAATATAAATATGTAAATACTTATGACAGAATCACAATATTAAGTGACAAAATAGAAAGCAATTTTCCTTGCAATTTTCTATTTTCCTTTCTATACAGGGTGTTGGACTTTTTTTTTGTTTTTTATATTTATTCTTATTTTAAATTATTCTAATAAAATAGTATAGTAAAAAAGAAATCAAATTCTCAGAAATTAGGCCATTAAAAGGGGGAGTCAACCCCATGACCTTTGGATTAAAAGTCAACCCTATCCATTGAGCTGGGGGACACAACGAACTTTTTCCTTTTCTATATATGGTTTTCCTATTTTTTTTTGTTTTTACTATTTGTTCATTTTTAATTAATAAAATTTTTAAAAACTCTGTATTAACATCAAGTGCCATCCACTACAAGTTTAAAGAAATGTATTTGAACTTGAAAATTTGTAAAAGATATATTTATATATAAAAATATTAGGGGAGAGAGTGAACTTATAGCAAAAATTGAAAAATAAGAGACAATTTTTATTTTTTAAAAATTAAACTCCTTCCAGATTTTTAAATGTTGTTCCTCTTGGTGCAATTTTGGATATTTCGATAGTTTTTTTTTTTCCCCGAAAACCTTTTCTGGTAAAAAAATCCCCAAAACAACAACCCAAATGAAACATTTTGTTTGAGAAGCATCAAAAAAAAGTGTTATAAAAAAACATTAAGTGGAAAAAATCTTGAAAATTTTTTTTTTTTCAAAAAATAAATCGTGTATTTTAAGGCGTTTTAGGGTAAAAATAAAGAAAACTTTTAAAAGCTTTATTTCACTCCTTTTAAAAATTCAAAGGAAAAAAAAAATTTTTTAACAAAAATTTCACGCAAAATTGAAAGTATTTTCTTTTACAACTGTATTATTTTAAGAAAGACTGGAATATTTTAATTTTTATAAAAAATATTAATGCAAACCGATTTAAATTTTAAAAATCACAGCAAAATTGAAGGCGATATTTGAATGGCTATGTTTGCCAAAACAAAAACCGGTGCTGAAATATTATTGAAAAAAAAAAAAAATGAACAATATAGGAGATAATATATTATATTTTAAGATGTAAAATAAATATGTAATGTTCACACGCGAAGAATGTAAGCGTATGAACATATCAGACTAACAAAAACTTTGGATGTACGAGGTCTAGTAATTGTTTGGAGTAGGCACTGCTGTTTGATTAAAGCAAATATTGTAAATCGTAAAAGTTTTATTTATAGGATAGTTACCGAAAAGTTAATTAATATTTAATTTTTATAACAAACGGTCTTGTAGCGCCGACACTCTGTAATAGTTACTATATCTTCTTATGCGTTCACTAAACATAATTAATGTTATGGATTTCTTTGTTGTGCTATGCAAAGAAGTGAAAGTAGAAGTGTAAAGGAGGAATTGAGATATATTTATTAATTATATTAGAGGTCTGAGTATAAATTTCCCAATTAAAGTGTGCATTTTATTATTAAGATTTAATAAATATCGAACATTATCGTAGATAAGGAGATAGATAAGCTAAAAATAAAAGCTCCAAAATTTGGGATCATCTTACAAGAAAAGTACACCAAAAAATAAGATTAAACTTTATATAAATTAAAAAATATTATGAAATGCAGCAATTTACTAACTGATGTACTTAAAACAGCGCTTCTCAAACTGTGGTGTGTGCCCCCTAGGAAGGAGTGATATCGAAAAGTCGAAAATAAAATATTTTAAAAAAATTCAAATTTACTGAAAGGAAGCAAAACAAAATACATTCTGACATATAAAAGAAAAAATTTTATCGGTATTTACATTATATAATATATTAAAAAAGCATCAGTATTGCACAATGTATTTAAAAATTAATTTATTAAAACTAAGTTAGAACAAAAATCAATAATTCTAGCGACTCCATGGGCTTTTTCATATTAAAATTATTACAAAAAATTTTAAAACTTGCCCTTGATAAGTTGAACGGTTTATAATTATAACCGTTTTGTAGCTTTACGTCAAATTCATTATTATTGAATTCAATACATTGTTATTGTATGGAGGGGGGCGCGATGAAAATTATGATTGAAAATTGGGTTGCAAGTATTGAAAGTTTGAGAAGCACTGACTTAAAATCCTGCACAATCCTCACATTCGCCCTCTAAAATGGAGGTTCTAACATCCTTGCCATGATTTTTGGTTTAGGGTTGATCTCTGCTTACCTAATATTGAATTTTTACAAATTTATCAACTTCAGGGTCTTTTTGACAGTCAGTATAGAGCTACTTACTTTAAAAGAACTTCCTACTGTATTGAAGTATAGTTTTTAAAACTCAAGAAGCACATGTTATTAATTAGATTAAACTTTAATTAAAACATAAAGTAACAGAACAAAAAACAAATGCTTTTTTTTAGAGGGGTGAACCCCTTTGGGTGATTTAAATTTAAAATCACCCTGTTCAGCCAAAACAAAAGGGGTTTTTTGGGGAAAAAATTTTGAACCATGGTCAAAGTGACGTGGAGACACCGGCTGGGCCCCCCACTCTCCCCCCAAAACCCACCACACCAACGGGAAGGGCGTATGAACTCTCGACAGATTTAACGTGCATCGCCCCCCTATACAACGGGTCTTCAGGGGTAGTGGGCTCGAAATCGTGACAAAGCCACGATCCGATACCTTGACCACTCGGCTTCCGCGGCCACGGGATGAACCTGGTTCTTCAATAACAAATTTTCAACATTTAGAACGATCTTTTCAGATTTAACCCAAAATCTCCTCTGTTAGTAAGGACCAGTTCCCCCCCCTTTTTTTCTTTCTTTCTTTTTTTTTTTTTTTTTTTTTTTTTTGGAGATTGGCAATCGTGCTGAAACTCCTCAATAGGAAAATCAATTAAAAACTTTCTCACGATATTCTATAATTCGGAACAAATAATAGGTACCGTAAAATCCGGCGTATAACGCGCACTTTGAACACAAAGAATAAGATCAAAAATTAAGGGTGCGCGTTATACGCCGGTATACGCTGATAGCTTTAAAAATAACAAAAGGATGAGTATAAAAAATTTACATCTAGATGTATCAAAACACTCTTTATTTAAAAGGAAACCACTTGCCTTATGAACAAGAACGTTGTAGTTTTAAAAGTATATTTTTTCAAAAGTTGGGATAATACCTCGAATAAATTACTTCAAAACATAAAGAAATGTATATTAATATTTCAGATTTTTTTCGTTTAAAGGGAGTGCGTTATACGGCGAATATACTTAAAATTAAAAAATTAGCTTGAAAGTATAGGTGCGCGTTATACACCGGTGCGCGTTATACGCCGGATTTTATTTATGTCTTTTAAAGCCAAAATTGCTTGAATCCGTTTTTAAACTTTACTTTAAAATCTTTGTTAGTGCCTATTTCGATCAGTCCCAATTGTATAAGTTGATTTTTTTGTTAAATGTGACTATATGAACTGATTGTGACCATGGTAATACAAACGCCCCTCAGGGGGCTCACCTTCTTTAGGTGGGTACGGGTGTCACAGTCCCGAGGTACCCTCAGTGATCTTTTCCTTTTCCCAAGGCGTTTACTATCTTTGGTAAACACGGGTATCATGACCCGGGGTACCCCAATGATCCTTCTCTATTTTCGATCCTCCATCTTGTCATCCAATTTCTTCTTTTCCCGTCCAGACCACAGACCTACGAATGTTTGGCGAAGTATAGCTAAAACTGGCTCTTGCGCCATAAAACACCAAACTCAAACTCATGGTAATACAAACGACAGTCGAAGCATTCTCAAACCTAGTTTCAGAATCTGAATAAAGGGCATTTAAATGCTGAACTTAAATTAAAACGTTCTGACGGATTGTCTGTGATAAATTAAGAAAATCCACGACCTCCAATGTTATACTGTTTTAGCTTAATTCTGGAAATAAACCCTGAAATGATGGTCCATGTTTTAATAAAAGTTTTCTGTCACCTTATAAATACCCCAAAAACTTTTGTGGAGGCAAAATAGTATTTTGTATTAATATAGGATAAAACTTGTTATAGATAATCATCGCTGATCTAAAAATTCATAAGCCATTGATAACTTGGGAGTCATCTCATATATATATAGGTCATATATGTTCTCTTATATACAAAACTATACAACTTCGTCTGATCTGAAGGCCGTCTTATCAATGGAAATATATGGTATATATTTTATGAGGATGCCCGAACCAGTATATTGCCAATTAAAAAACTGAAGAAGTGCATAAAATAGAAAATGTATTTCTAAAATATATAGACGTTTTGAAAGAACTTAAAACAATCTGTTTTGTCAATTTCAGATAAGAAAGAAAACTAGCTATAAACAACGAGAATCGCATAATTTTTTTTTAAACCTGTTTAGTATAGAATAAATTTTATATACGTGCGTTAACTGGTTTGTAATAATTCTCCAAATATTCCCCACTAAAAATTCCAATATTTTATAATGCTCCTAGTTTTTATCTCAGAGGCGTTTGTTGTCATAGTGATTACAATAAAATGACTACATAATAGTTTAATAAATCAAGTTATTTTATAGCATAGAAAAACTATATTGGTATAATGTTCGAAGAGAATTTGAAAAAAAAAAATACTTTCACACAAGAAAATTGATGAAAAGGGAAAAGTAATGTGTATGTGTGTGTGTGTGGCGGCTTAATTTAATTCGCTAAATTTAATCTATTTAATATTAAATAAAAAAATTGTATTTTGCCATTAGCACGATGCCCGTCAAATGAACTCAATTGCGCCAAGTACATTGCCAACTGCGCTAAAGTAGGCTGCCAACTGTGCCAAAAATTTGTGATTTTAATTTTTTGATTTCCAGCCATTTTTTTTTTAAAGAATAAACTATTTATGTAATGAATTAGAAGAAAAATAATTTTGGACGTATTTTTCAACTATTTAAAGGTTACTGACAAAAATATTAAAGATATTTTCTGGTTACCATTTCCAGTATCAGAATTTTAATGACTGCGATTCAGTAAGAGTATAGTGATCACATTGTTTTTTTTTCCTAATTGATTAATACAAGGAGAATCGAAACACATTGCAGTTGTGGATGTTTCAGAAACCTACTTGAAAGATTTGATGAAACGTCACTTACATCACCAAATTGAAACGTTTTCTGTAATTTAGGAAGACATTTGAGATTTTATGCTTAACTTCGTCTTCTTTTAGTTTTTCAATTCCTACTATTAGTTCACTCTTCCCAACATATATATATATATCTTCTTAAAATTTTCAATCGTTAATAAAATATTTTTTATTCATCCACTGAAGTTCAAATACTTTTTAACTTGTAGTAGATGACACTTGATGTTAATAAAGTTTTTTGAAATTTTAACTCATTAATTAAATTTTATTTTTTAGTTTTAAATTTTTTCTGCATTATTTCTGACGAAGTTAGAACTAACACTAACAGATGGCGCCAGTGAGTTTTTCCAACGAATTTTTTCTTGGTTTCAAATATATTTTTTTAAAACTTTTAGGGGTTGGCACTTGATGCTGATACAATTTTTAAAATATTAATTCATTAACTAAATTAAATTAACTAAAATAAAAATTTTCTTTGTTGACCCAAGTAGGAATTGACTTCAAATTTATATATATATATATATATATATATATATTATTATTATTATTATTATTATTATTTTTATATATTTGATTATATTTATAAATATGCTTGATAAAATTATGTTGCTATAATAAACATTTTTACATTTATTTATTTCCATAATATTTCTAAATGCAGCTTATTTTGTATTCTTACTCTTATTCTGCTCAACGAACGGAGGTGCATTGACGGGAAAGCATCAGACAATTTTACGATCTAAATGTGGTTTTCATTCAAGTTTTTCAATGAATGCATGGCTTAAATTACGGAGTATTCTTCAGCTACCATCACGTTGTCTTTTCTGATCGATACAAAAGATCCATGTTTAATCGATGGAGGGTTACATCAGTCAAGCGATTATGATCGCACTCAAATTGAGTTGCTAGTTGGAGTGTTGTGCCATGTTACATTCGTCTATGGATTAATGGATTGTTGAGAGCCATTGGTGACGGATCTCGTAAATCTGGTCAAATGAAGAGGACGACATATAAGCTTGTACCCCCCCTCTCCAAATTTCCACACCGCACTAAAGAGAGGACTTAAATGTACATTTTCCCCCTTTTAATGGCGATTTTACAGGAGATTTAAACGGGGGGGGTCAGCAGCCTTTTAGCTGGGGCGCGCCAAACCAATGTACCAATATGATTCAACGTACCAGACAGTAGGACATTTTTGAAACCTTTTGACCCCCCCGAAAAGCATGCAGAGTTAGAGAATAGAGGTCAATAATATAGATTTACAGTTTTATTGTACATTAATTTTGCATCATTTAAAGATATTTCTTAGCACAAAATAGACAGCATAAAATATAACCATTTCTTCAACGTAAATAAAAAATTAAAAGTATACATATATTATGTATTTTTAAATACTTATTAAAATAAGAAATAGACAGCATAAAATATAAGTATTCCTCTTCTCATTATAGTTAAATAAAAATTTTACTGCAAACCCCCCTAGTGCTTGCTCCGCTCTGCTTTCATATCGCAAAATCAAGGCTAGACTTTCAATTAGACATGATTCTGAGCTTTCAGTTGTTAAAAAATTTCTATGAGGACTCGAAATATGTTTATATGAAGTTTTTTCTTTTATGTTTTAGAACCAAAGAGGGGAAAGCAAATTTTGCAATTTTCTCTTAATTTAAATTTAAATTTTTCAGCACGGCATTCAATAATTTACACAAAATAGGGAAATTTATTTTTAAATTTTTTTAATTCCGTAAATGTCCATAATTCTGAGATGTTCGTCAAAAAGGTCAATAGAAATTTATCAATTAATTCACTCAAAATTGATAAATTTTTGGGAATAGCAGAGGTCCTTGAGAAAGACAGGTCCCATAGGTTGACAGATCCCTCTGTATCTCTTGACTCGACAGAAATAACGAATACGAGCATACGACGATTCTAAATAATGAATAATGTACGTTAAATTGAGTTTGAGCAGAAACGTCCGAAAGGACGTGATATAGAAACAAAGAGAAAGTGAGCAAATAAAATAACTTCATCATGCGATCATAGTTCGAAATTTCGAGGTTCGGTTTCAATAATTTTTGTATAGCTCATGAACGATGACCATCATACGATTTTAAGTCTTATTTATAACTAATAACTTGTGTGACGGGCTCATCGCGATTTCCACTGAGTCTCCTTTTGGGTTTTTTTGGGGCCAGAATGGCAATTCTTTCCAACCAACTCGAGAAGCGAAACGTGAGAAATATATTCAAATTAGAGATCTTATAAATAGTAGAAGTTTAGCGTACGCGAAGGGGCTACAGGAAGTTATTATACGAGGTCCTTGTATACAAGTGATTAAGCTAAAGTGAGAGGCAATCCTGCATTCAAGATTTAATATATCCGGGCCAATACTTTCAAGTTAAAGATGGATACCATTCCACACGAGATAAGGAGACGTCAGTTAGGATTCAAGCGAATTGCTGCTTAACTAAGATAGAGTGGTAAGAGAGAGAGAGAGAAACTTATTTAAACTACTAGGAACAGTGTGTTTATTGAGATTAGGATTAGCCGGTAAAGTTAAACAAAGTGGTCAGTGACGCGATTAATTGGTAATACGTATTGTGTGTCTCCTCACCACGTATTGTGTGTCTCTCCTCACACCTTAAATATAAATGTTATCATTGTATATAGTATTTAAGTTAAGATCTTAATAAAGAAATATTAAGATTATGGCAACGTCTGGTTCTTCATTCACTCCCGCATCTCTAGGTTGCGAGGGTAATGTAGAAGTAGGGCATCACCCACGTGCAAACGCCTTACACTTGTTTATATATATAGGAGAAAGGCGACTTACTCATTCACTCATAATGAGATCTTCAGAACTGTTAGACTTGAAATTTGACAAGCAAGATTCATTTAAGCAGTAGAGATCCTCTAAGAATGGATCAAAGGAAATCTTTTCTCAAGGGGGAAGGGGGGTAACTAGGGAGGAAGAGACCAAAAATTTCCGTTTTTGAACTTAATCTACAGAATTTAAATTTTGCAAAAACGTTTCATTTATTCAATCGACTCCCGAAAATAGGGATGGAAATAAAGGGGCGTAAGAGATAAAAAAAAAATCCTGTTTTCGTATTATTAAACCAGCAGTCTTGGACTTAGGCAGGGAGGAATCTTTTGTTGATTAGAGAACCGATAAGAACGGGTTTTGCGAAAGTCAACTTCCAAGGGAAGGGGCTAAGAAGACATTACATATAAATGTTACAGTTTTTCATCTAGCAAACCTACAAGCTTGATTTTTTTTTTGGCTACATAGATATTAGCTGAGAACGGATTTTAAAACTGACTCCCAGGGGGAGGGGAGATTGCGGTGTATAATGGATAAAAAAAATTTTCTGTTTTCGAATTACTGCATTTACAGACTTGAAATTTGGTAGGCCTGATTTTTTTGTTCAGTAAAGATCAGCTATAATGGGGTTTCACGCGGAAATCAACTCTCAAAAACTGGAATGAAGGGATTACAGTGGTGTAAAAGATAAATACACTTCCGTTTTAGAAATTCAAATCGTGTCCTTTTTAAGGCGTTTTAGGGGTGTTAAATTTCTCTAGGGGGCTGAAAATATAATCCTTTTAAATTTAAATTAAATAATTCAAATCTTTTACACATTATTTATAAGGAATGAGGCTTCAGAAAAGTGTAAAATGTTTAAAATATAGTTATAATTTAAAAAATTATAAGCATACGAAAATAAGAAACATTTCTATAAGAAATATTAATTAAGTTTTACGTTGCGCATGCTATTTTATAAAGTAGTAGCTTTAATTATTAGCAAGAAGTTGATTTATAAAGTTAAATGTATCCTTATTACACTGTAGTAATTTTATGTCAATAGAATATTAAATTGTATTTTTTTAAAAATAAAAAAAAAATACGTTTTTAATTTTTTTAAAAAAAAATTTCAATATTTTTCAAATATTTTGAAATACACAAAAGATATATTATTCTTAAATGATGTAGGGTTTAAAGAGTATGATACATTTTATAATTCTATAAAGTTTTATACATCAAATGGTATTATTTTAGAAAGTAGTGGGCGAAGAATTATTTACTATATATATATATATATATATATATATATACAGAATTTTTATATGCTTATAATTTTTAAAATAAGGATTATATTTCAAACATTTTGTACTTTTTTGAAGCCATAATCCCTTGTAAATAATGTGTAAAAGATTCGAATTATTTAATTTTAAATTTAAAAGAATTATACCTGTTTGAAAATTGTTTATATTTTCCCCCCTGTAGACAAAATTAACACCAGTGAGACTTCTTAAATCAAGAAAAAAGGGCTGTGAAAATATTTTTGAATACAATCGAAAACTTAATGCTAGGATTTAGAGAACAAAAAAGTAATGTATATAGTCATAGAACATCATGAAATACACATCGAAGGGGGTGGATAATGGCTTGTATATATATATATATACATATAAATAATTCATAATCATATAGAAAATCAAATCAAAGCAATGAGATACAAGAATAACATTATATGCATCAAACATTTAAGTTGGAAGAGGTGGTGTTAAGACATTGAATATTAATGCTTATCAGGCGTTAATGATAAAGTAAAATATATATTTTATCCGTCTATCGTGTTTGGATTTATTTTTCCAATTATCCTGAATTAGATCCTTTCGTGAAAACCAATTGCTTGCATCAGATTTATTTCGAATAATGTACAACTTTATTCATCTCGCGGCTGCCACGTAACAACCTTTAATAACTTATCGGAAAACTTAATGAGCAATAGACAGCCAACTGAAGAGCCGTTGGTCATTTATCAAATCAAATGACCACGGGAAATATTTTAGCTTGTTCCGAAAATATTCTTTCGCTCTTCGACCGGATTCTACGATTATCACTCCAGTTATTTATTTTATAAGCGCAATTAATTTATTCCTTTCCGGGGGTTATTTATAAGTTCCGGTAGCATTTAAGCAACGCCTCGGGTAATGTACAAGAGACGGAATTTAACGTCTTCATATAATGGTCTGGGAAATTTAGAAGTAACGGTTTTTGTGGGTTATAAAATTTTTCACTTTTTTACAAGCAGTGCGGTGATATGAGAAACAGTAATTAGATTACACGTTTATTTACTGTAACCGCGGCAGAAAGAGGTCGTTAGGACTTTTATACCTTTTGACACATCTCGATAATAAAGATTTTAATGTCACAACTTCTTTTTCCTGTTGCCATTCGATTACTTTTCTTTTGACTAAAAATCAGAATCGACACTGGTCATACTGGAACTTTATTATGCATAAAAATTTTTATCACTTTACACATTGTACTTCTGGAAGATACGTGAATTAAAAAACGGGGGATTTAAATAATTTTCTCTCTGAACGATTTGTGCAAAGAAAATAATTTAATTTGTTTTGGAGAATTTTAAGTATTTTATATTTCTATTCATTTCGATGAAATGTTGGGTGTTTATTTCGATTTTGAGCGTTTCTTATAATTTTATTTTATAAATCTTGGATAGTATTGATTTCTAATCTAATCTCTCTAATATGTATTTATAATTATTTAAAATTGTTATTTTAAGCTCAAAGGGATTGAATTTTATAAATTTAATTTATATTTTAGAAGTTAATACAGTTTAATCATGCTTATTTACGTCTCAAAAGTACGAAAGCTATTGGCGACAGACCTTGCAATTTTGAACCATGGTTAAGCGATGAGCACGACACGTGAGCTAGTACTATCTCTCTGACTGATTGAGTGAATATTAAATCGCACTATTCAGCTACTCAATGGCTTTTAGCGACGGACCTCGTAACTTTGAACCACTGTTAAGTGACGGGCGACACCAGAGCTGGCACCCCTCTCCTAAATTCCACACCACACCAACGAGAGGACTTTTGAGTCTCGACAGGATTTACCGTACATCGGGCCCCTCTGCACGGTGGGTCTGCAGCTGTACTAAGCTCGAAATCATGACAAGCCGACAATGAGCCCGTTATCTTGACCACTGGGCTACCGTGACCACCACCTCCTCTCCGAGTGAGTGAGTGAGTGAATATTAATGTCGCACTATTCAACTACTAGAGAGCTTTTGGCGACGGACTTCGTAATTTTGAACCATGGTCAAGTGACGAGGATGACACCTGAGCTGGCACCCCCTCTCCTAACTATCACACCACACCAACGGGAGCACGTTTGAGCTCTCGACAGATTTAACGAGCATCGATCCCCTACACGGAGAGTCTTTAGTGGTACTAGGCTCGAACTCATGATATGCCAGCCATGATCCGATACCTTAACCACTGGGCTACCGCAGCCCCTCCTCCTCTCCGAACTTCCACCCCTTAGGGGGCTCACCTTCTTTAGGTGGGTACGGTGTACAAACCCGAGGACCATAGTGATCTTTTCCTTTTCCCAGAGGTTTCCTATCTTTTGTAAAAGGTTGTCAAGACCCAGACCCCAAGTCATCCTTCTTTTTGGCCTCCATCTTGTCATCAATTTATTCTTTTCTTCTTTTTTCCCCTCCCGACCACAGACCTATGAATGTTTGGCGCAGTATAGCCAAAACAGGCTCTTGCGCCATAAAACACCAAACTCAACTTAACTCAACTCCAAACTTCCACATCATGCTAACGGGAGGACGTTTGAACCACGACGGATTCAACGTGTATCAATCCCTCTACACAGTGGATCTTCAGTGGCACAAAAGAGCTCAGGCTGGTGGCTGCTACCATCACGCATGACTCCGTGACACTGTTCACTAAATGATTGAATAAAACAGATCAATAAAAAATGAAGCAATATTTTTGTAAGGAATGATTTGTGGTGCTGTGCCGCTGGTGTCCTTCCGCTATCAGGTTATGGGTATCACTAAAAACTTTCCGTGTAGAGGGGTTGATACATGGTATGGGGTAAGGAAATCAAAGTTCTCACGGTGACGTGTTGGGTGCGGAGTTTGGAGGGAATAATGCCAGTTCAGATGTCGTCATCGTCATTTGATTGGTATTCAAAACTACAACAGCTCGTTTGTCTCAAAGTGTTTCAAGAAAAATCAATCAATCAATCAGATCAAAATTTGGAGATAAGGCACATGAACGACTCCTTTTTCTCTGCGGGCTGTCTACAAGTGCTATTGGGGATTGACCTCGTAATTTGGAACCATGGTCAAGTGATGAGGATGACACCTGAGTTGACTCTTCTAACTAAAACTTTAGACTAATGATCACACATTGAGCCTAGACAGATTTAACGTGCAGCAACACATGCACCACCGTTAGGATTTTCAGTAGCACCAGGACTTGACACCACGACACTCCAGCCATGAGTTTGCATCGAAATTTGGAATATGCTTCTAGGATAAAAAATATTCATATATTTGCAGAATTTCATGTAATTGCGCTACATGTGTGCATATTATAGATATTTTAAAATTTAAATATTCCAGAAATATATGTCACTAAATGTTCTTTCAAACATTTAGAATTAAAAACTAGCTAGCGTTAAATATAACAGATAAAATACAGAATATATTTTGAAGAAGAAAAAAAAATGGCATTAGAAATAACAAATATAATAACATGTCATTCTTTCCATACGTTAACTGAATAAATATATTATATTATTACTGAGACAATTATCTGTCTGGAAAAATATTCAATGTTTGCATTATATTCTATAATATTAAAAGAAGGAATTGTTTGGTTTGAAGCAAGCTTATAATTTTGAAATAACGAAGTGAAAATAATATCGGCATGAATGAAAATATTTATATATAAGTTGAATGAGAATTTTTTTCCCATATCTGCTTATCCAAAATAGAATGTGCGCAATAATGAGACTTTATAAAATTTAAAGCAATAAACTGGTGCCAATTTGTGTGATTAAATATATATATATAATCATTTTTATTTTTATTTGTTTAATTATGAGTATAATTCTTTTGATTACAAGTATATTTTGGATTTATTACGATTCGTACTAACGCAAAATTTTATCTGAACAGTACTTTAAAGAAATGTGTTGAATTTTAGCACTTTTTCCTTTTATTAAAACAAAGTTTTATTTTAAGAATAGAGAAGAATCAATTATTGCTGCAAAAATGAAAAAGAGGGTACACAATCATACATGACAAAGAGTATGGTTCATTTTTTATCAAAGCATGTATTTGTATTAAGGTATCCGACAACGTTCGGAACCGTAATTTTAAAAAGGCACATAAATGTATAATTTTCATGATATTTGGTCTCACTTAGATTAGAATACATGTATAGCATTGTTTTAAGGACATTTTGACAAAAAAAAAGTTATTTAAAAATACAATATATATATATATATTTCGGCTAAAAATTAACTTAGAATAACCTTTTTACAAAATGTTCTCCTTTCGTAAAAATATGCTTCTATTATAATAATATTTTGCCTGTATATAGCTCAGATCTCTGTACAGAGGCTCAACTAGAATTTTTGAAATATACAACTTAGAAATTAAAAGGTTTATCCGTGTTTACGACAACTTACAGGAGAAATTTAAGAAAAACGCGATAATTATTTAGGTGTTGTAACTCTGAAAATAATGTGAATTTTTCAAAAAGTCATAGTTGAACGCACTCTGAGCTTGAGGCTATATACAGGCAAAATATATTATTATAATAGAAAGCATTTTACAGGAAGAACATTTTAGAAATAGTTATTCTAAATTTAACCGAAATATATTAACTAAATTTTTTTGTAATATATTATTAAAACGGACACTCTATACATTTCTTATCTAAAAGTGACGCAAATATAAATATAAACCATTTATACGCTTTTTGCAAAATCACCGGACGTAACCAATACCTTAAGAATTCAAAAGCACTAGAAAATCTTAGTCTTTATTGACGAAAACAACATTCGATAAACCAAACAAAGCTTATAGGGAATATGCGAAAATAAAAGGAAAATTGTTTTTAATAATTAAGTCTAAAGCATTTTATATAATTCACCTCTAAAATGTAATATATGTACGTTTTAATAAACCATTTATATAAAAATAAAAAAATAGCGTAAAATTCGGTGTGTATAACACTCACATTTAATACAAAAAATAAGACTGAAATTTACACCTACGTGGTTATATGCTGGAGTATTAAAAGAGAGCATTAAAAAAAAGAGAGATGAGCATAGAAAAATTTAGTCTTCGACATAGATTGAAATACTGTTCATTTAAAAAAAATTACATAGCTTATGATAAAGGTTATAGTTCTAGAAGTGAACATCTTTTTCTAAAACTTGGAATAATATCTCAAATAAATGACTTCAAAACCTAATAGCATCTCACACATATATTTCAGGTTTCTTCGTAAAAAAAGCGGGTGCACATTATAAGGCAAATATACATAAAAATTAAAAAATGCTGCTAGAAGTATAGGTGTGCGTTATACGCCAGATTTTACGGTAATGTAATTGCTAAAATAGGGAAAATATTGATTCTTGATTAAAACGTAACAAAAAATAATAAAGTAAAATGATACATTTTAAATTTATAAGTAATAAATTAGGATTAATTTTATAATTATAAAAATGACCTAAGAATAGCACTAATCTCCTAATTGTTATGTTCCTTCATAGTATCAAACATAAATTCTTATTTAAAAAAGCATATTTCTATAAGCTACTTAAACTTTTTCGGAATATTTAATAATTGGAATTATCTTTCTTTTCGATATTAAGGGGTATATAAAATCCATTATACTGAATTTCTCGTGCGTCTTGGGAATATTTAAAATAGTCACAAAGTTATTAACACTTTATTTTAATTAATAAACTTATTTTAATTTCTATAAGTTAATAGGTTTTTAAGAAAAAATAGGTCAGGAATTACTTTAAAAATTTTCAAAATCATCTATAAAAAATAATCCAGAAAATAAATGTTATCATACAAATTTTTCTAAGAGTTTTGAAAAATTCAAAGATAATATCAGCTTAGAAACTTTCTAGAAATAGCAGTCTTATATATAAGGAATAGTCAATGGATCTCTTAGAAGTCATTAAAAAAACCAAGTTGTGTGAAATTATACAAAAATAAATAAATAAATAAAAATATATGAACATGTTTTGATTTCTAATAACCATCAATAAAATTCGTATTGATTTATTTTTCAAAAATTTATGTATCAAATCATACTAGAATTAAATTGAATTTTCTCCCTCTCTTTGACTGAAAGAATAACAAGTACAAAAGTAAAAAATTTAGCAATCCAAAATAACATGCGATATATTTCTTTGAATCCTACTCATTCAATATAAATTCAGCTCTAATTATATTTACTTTCAAAAATCTTTTACTGCAAGTTAATATTTTTATTCCATATACAAAAACAAATTTCTGCTTTGATCTGCCCCTCATGATCACACCTTTCTTTGAGTAAGCTCTGAATTTGCATTTCCAGTGTCTCCGATTAATGTATATTCTTTAAAAGAAGCTTTATTATTTGGGGTAAATATGGGTGACGCAGTAATTCTTTTTATCTCAGATCCTCCTTTTTGGAAATAGATAATTAATGTGTTTTTTTCCTTTCCTACAACTTATGTCTTTATCAAGGATATGCTGCATATGAATCATACAACTTATGGTAAATTAGTTTTTGGTGTAGATTGGGTAAGTGTGGCATGTGTGTCAACAAGGTCAGTGACGCTAATATGTCACAAAATCCATTGTACATCCATCTAACGTCGCTAAAATTCATTTCAGAATCTAATTGAAACACTTAAAACTCACAACCAGTGGTAGAGAGGTCTGCGAGATACGCCTTAAATAAACCACTATCTTAAGAACAGTCGAAGCTGTCAATAAAAACCGTTCCAAATGATGTGCAACACATTAAGGTATCAGACTACGTTCGGAACCGTGATTTTAAAAAAGCGCATAAATGGATGATTTTCATGATTTTTAGTGTCACTTAAATTAGAATACTTGAATAAAATCGTTTTAAGGACACATTTTGACAAAAAAAAATTATATAAATACAATATTTCGGCAAAAAATTAACTTAAATAATCTTTTTGCAAAATATTCTTCAACTTTTTATGAGAATTTATGTTCTATTATAATAATATTTTGCCATACATATGGCTCAAACACTCTGTACAGAGAATGGAAACTGTAAATTTTGTCCACATTATTTTCAGAGTTACAACCCATTGAAATAATTATCGGTGTTTTTTCTTTAAATTTCTCCCCTCCGTTGTCGTAAAATATGGATAAAACGAGTTCTAAGTTATATATTTCAAAAATTCTAGTTGAACCTCTGTACAGGAGTCTGACTATTACAGGCAAAAAATAAATCTTTTTTCTAAAAAAAATTTTTAAAAAATGGGTCTTTCCCATCTCTTTTTTTTTTGTCAAATATTTTTAAATAATTTTTAATGCAATAATATTTTAAAAAATTTTTAATTTTAATCTAAGTGACACTAAATTTAAAATTATCCATTTATACGTTTTTTAAAAATCAGGTTCTGAACTAGTCGGATAACCAAAAGGAGGTATATCTTTTAATCGTTACAGTAACAAAAAATATCCCTTTTCCATTAAAAATGGTTCACTTAAAAAGTATTTAACGGTTTGAAAAAACAGAATTTTTTTTTTAAGGGTATTGGTAATTCTTCCATGAAAAAGAAATAGTAATAACTGGACAAAATGATAATTTTTTGTTTTTTTTATTATGGCATGAAAGGCATATATTTGTGAATTGGTACATTTGGTTTGATTTTTTTTACTAACATCTCCCTTTTAATTTCATTGTGCTACTGGTAAAATAAATTTTTAACCCTTTTGGTGACAAAAGGGAAAATACCTTCCCTTTAAACCACACAACGTCATTGAGGACTTTTGGGTGGGGATTTAATGTGGCCTTCAAAAAAAATTTCGTAAAAGCGGTAACCCAAAACGAAAACAACCCCGAGTTTCGAACGTCCCCCAAATTTCCCGCCATTTTTGGCCCCGAAGATTGGAACTCAAATACTCCCTTTTTAAAAATAAAACCAAAAGATCATCAAGAATTCCATTTTTATTTTAGAAAACTTAACACTGATGACCCCCCTCTTTATTACGGTTGAATAAAACCCCCCGCCCCGCCGAGAGTCGACCCCAAAATCCCTAATGAAAAATAGACCCGCAAAAAAGGGCCCCCACCTTTTTCTACAGGAAATCAATGAAAACCCCCAAGGGCATAAAAAATATTTTAAATTTAAAAATAACAGAAACAACCCTTTTTTTTAATAATATAGCTCAGAAACTTTTTACAGCTTAAAAAAAGATTTACATTCCAAGGTGTCTGCGGCGACTCCTTCTCCGTGAACCAGAACTATAAATGATAGGAGTACATATGCTTTTAAGAACTGTCCCGATGAAGAATTCTTTTGGGCCCTTAAAAACCACAAAACTAATCTCTGGACAAAGATGACCCCGATTAAACTATCGTAAAATTCACGGGTATAACCTTGTACTTATCTTCCAAAATTTTTTAATTTTTATATCCGCCATATTTTACGAACAAACCTGAAATTAACGTGCTCAGTGTCTTTTTTTGAAATCTTTTTATTCTGGTATTTTTCCCAAGCGTTAAAAAAAAAGCTACTTCTAGAAAACCCAAACCCTGAAATTCGTAAGGGAAAATTCATTTCTTTCAGAAACAATATTTCGATACAGCAGGTCTACTTTTTTTCTATGTTCATCTTTTTTTTTTTTGAAGTTATTTTTATACCCGATGTATAACGCGTACCCGTAAATTTTGAAAACCAAAGGCTCACGCGTTCATATCTTTTAAATAAGGTAATTAATATTTTAATTTTTTTAAACATTGAATAAATACCTATAATACTTTAATTTTCCCCTCTCAAAAAATAATTATTTTTTGTATTTTTTTTTAATATGAATGAAAAATAAGGCCACCCCCATATTAACTATAATAACTTTTTTGTTGTACAGTTAATAAATTTTTATTTTAAGGGGGGGAATAATTTTAGGGCCCTTTAAACTGCGGTGATAGTTTATTAACGTCCCCCTATAAGGTAACATTAGGACTATTGAGACGGACCTCGCAATTCTGAACCATGATCAAGTGACAAGGACGACATCTGAGCTGGCATCTCCTCTCCGAACTTCCATAACCAAAGGAGGACTTTAAGACTGGAAAAATTTAACATGCATCAACCCCTCTACACGGTGTATCTCTTCAGTGGCACTCGGGTTTGAACTCATAACACGCCGGCCGAGAGTACGTGACCATGACCAGTAGAGCTACTGCGGCCATGCCAGGGTCGGGGAAAGTCCATGAATCAAACAGGTTAAGAATCTATATTCTAAAATCTAGAGTTAGTTTTATGTAATAAAAAATAATCTTGACATTGTTATAAAAATAAATGTTTATGTATAAAATGTGTCTATAAAATAAGGCCAATTTTGGTTCAAATATATATAGGGTGTCCGGGCTAAAAGTACGCACTGCACCTTTTACTACCGCGTCTACATCTTTACTAATGAATTCAGTGTAAAAGGTTTATCGTCTGCCATTGCTGAATAATGCGCGCACGTTGTAAGGACACCCCTCTCGGGTGCCCTTCTCCTTGATTATCAGCGTGAGCTAGAAGTGTAGGAATACCGGAAGAACTAGAAGCTGCCATGATCTTAATTTGACTTTATTTTAAGATCTTAAAACTTAAACATCTAACAAATTAGATAATAATAATATATGTGAGAAATCTCGGGCAAAACACACAATACGTGGGACAAGGGAGGCCTGGGGACCCAACCCCCCAAAAACCCTTATTTTTTCCGATTGACTATAATTCGTATAGTACGTAAAATTTAATTAAATATTTTTTATTATTAATGCTAATTGTTTATTCAAAAATTATTTTACTGTGTTTTGTTCCCGAAAATCGACAAAATAAAGACCCTTTGATACAAGAATGGTGAACTTTCGACCCGGAAAATTCTGTGTGCGCTACTGACACAATATATATATATATTAAAATAACGTAACCCGGACCACTATCAATAACTAACTCTCCAAAACTCAATTCCAATACTATATAGATCCAATTTTAAAATTAGTCACTCCTCCCTTAATTTCGATCAACCGACCCAACTTACGGAAGTTGCGTTTTACTTTTGCAATAGTATGCACCTTGACCTAATGGCTCTATGTCAGGAATAACTTCTGTGTTGGCTGTCACTTCACAATTGAATCACGGACTATCAACATTCCCAAATTGCCACACCGTTTAAAGTCTACTTCTGATTTTAAAGTTTCCCCTAATTTGCATCTTTCAGCTTCCCTTTTTTGGGGTTTTGGTTGGAAAACATTTGCCATTGATTCTGGCCCCAAAGAACCCAAAGGACATGTTAATGAAAAGACGCGTGAGCCCGTCACAACGTGTGACCGATCGGACTAGATCCAGAAACTCTCGGAGTTTTTTCCAATCCACAGATGAACAGTTTATTACATTCTGATGCTTAGTTCCGTAAATAATAAGCCATTACTTTTGGATACTTTTAACCCGGCCACCCTGTATTAATACGTAAAAATGTATATTTTTACCCTAAATACTTTTTAAAACGTTTAAGAAACCACTGAGCGTTTTATTAAAAACGCTCGTTCTCTTTTGGCAATAAATTACTTTAATTTGAATTCTTCTTCAATGAAAAATGAAAATTTAAATAAGCTATCTCTAAAATTATCTTCTGCTTCTCCCACGTATAATAGCAATGGTAACTCTCATAAAAACTTAAACCGAAAAAAAAAAAAAAGAAAGTGTTTTGCACGTTTTTTTTTCTCCTTTTCTTATTTAAAAGAAAAATAATTAAGTACTGCAAACAGAAACAAAGGGAAAGAGAACTTCATCATATTACTTCATTTTTCCTCGGTCACAGTTACAGTTATCTTTTTCATCTTTCTGAAACAATTACTGGCATGAAAAAAGGGGGTGGGAAGGGGAAAAAAGCTCTTTTTTCTGACTTTTAATTATTCATTTTAAGGAAACGGAAAGAGAAAAAGAAATAAAATAATAATGCCAAAAAAAAGGAGCAATTGGATTTAAAACATTTTATCAGTTTGTCCCTCTTTTTACATGCTAAGATGGCTCTACATATTCAAATTCATGAATAATTTTTCAAAGAATACAAAATGTCAGAAAGAACAATAAAAATAATGATAAAACAATAAGAAAAAAATATTTATTCAATACTGCCAATGTGCGCAGAGTTGACTATGTTTAAAATTCCGATCACAAAATACCCAGGCTTTTAGATTTGTTTACGTTAAACATAAAAAAAAAATTTTAAAAATGCATACATTTATCTTTTTATGCTTCGACTGTTTGAAAAAGCGATTTCTTAAACATTTCTTCTTATATAATTTAAATATTCAGATGCAAAATATACGTGTAACAATTTTGGTTAATATTTTTTATTGGTTGTTTTAAATGATGCATTCAGATTTTAAATCCAGGAATTTCTTTAAATATTTTACTACACCTTCAGTTCTTTTTTTCCCCAAACGTCAAAATAAATTTTTCGTTTTTAATTTTTCTTTTTCATTTTATTAATGATCAGCATTTTAAAAAGCTCAAAATATCGTTTTTTTTAAAAGGAAAGAAAATAAGCGCTGGAAACTTGCTGTGTGATGGCTGAATTGTTAGCGCGTGTAATATAACTTAGTATTTAAATAATCTTAGTTTGACTTAAATAATTTATGAGAGAAATTTATGATTCCTTCTTTAATACTAAATTTATTTTAAGTATTCATTTTGTAATTTTTTTCATTTGTTTTCATCTTTAACTTCTGACTCACCATACAACAAAATTTAAAATGTCAGAATTAAATTTTTTTAAGGATATCTTCTCTGTTAAATATTTTGATTTATTTCATCTTTTATAATGTTATTTAATAATTTAAGTAATTTTTTTCACTACATGCAACATTCTTTATTATTTAAATATGTGTAGCACAAAGAAAAACTGATTTTCAAAACCGAAATTATATGGTGACTACGTTCAGAACCATGATTTTGCACAAAAGCTTATAAAGGAATACTTTTTTGATACTTTTTGACTACACAGTATCCTAAAAATTTCATTTTTACCGAATTTTCTTTTTGTAGTGGCCCTACCATTGAGAAGCTTGCCACGAAATTTCAGATCTGTTAGCAAATTAATTTTTAAGATGTTTGTGACGTTTTATGAGCTATGGTTTTGGTTTCGGTTTCATTTTGTTTTTTTTTTCACCTTAATTGAATTTAATTTAAAAAATTTTTGAGCTTTAGTTTGAAAGGTTTAATTCCAATTTTCATTACTAAAATCATTTCTGTTTGATTATGGGTTTTGAATTTTTGAGTTCTCATAAAAATTTATTAAGATTAATTTGTGGGCCCGTTTTACTTAAAATAGTTTATAGCTTAAAAGCTTCATCATTAATTTTTCCAGCAGGAAAAAGCCATGGGTAATGCGTTCTCGGTTGCCTAAAACAGTATTTCGAAAGATGGAATACTACTGAAAATGTAAATACAAAAACAGTCCTCTGCTGATTCTGTAATTAGACTTCCGAATACAAGTATTCTCAATTCAAATGTTGAATATAACTGAATATTTCCTGATGTACCAAACTATCTTTACTAAACATGTTGTAGTACTGTATTTTAGTGTTTAAAGTCGTACGACAAGAGCTAAAACTTCCAAACTGCCCAATTTTAAAACTGAAAATTAATTTAAAACAAACCTGACTATTTTTAGTTAAATTAGATCATTATTTTTTTGTACATAAATCATTTGTGTTTCAAAACTTTTGTGAAAATATTAGGGTTTTAAAATAAAGCTGAATAAACTGTTATGTAACAAATGCTTCCCAAAATTATGCAAAAATTTTTTGAATTAAAATATTATTTTCAGTCATATTTAATTAAAATAGTGTTTTAATCAGAACATACATTGGAAAATAAATATATTAAAATTAGAGCTTTTTCGGGCATTATCAGTTTTTGTTTTAGCACAAACTTTAAATGCTTTTTCAGACTTTCATTTGAAAATATAAGTGTTTTCTAATCCCTATAAGGCTTTTTCCTGTTCAAGATAGAGCCTTGAATTTTTTTTTTTATATACTCCCAATCGTATGTTCTATAAAAGTTAGTATGGATTTAGGGCTGAGATCTCTAGTTATTTTTCTAAAAAATGCTAAAGTTGATATTTTAAAAATTTTCGTGTTTTTTCCAGGTTTTTCTAGAAAAATAATTATTAAAAATCAACAAGGGAATAGATTTTCAAATACATACTAGCTTTTGTTTGCAATAACCTAAGAAACATAAATAACTTAAAATGACTAAAAAGTTTTAAAAATTGAGTAATTTATAAGAGTTTGAAAAAACATCAAAAATTTCTAATTTTTTAAAATTGTAAAATAATGGCTGGTCAAACTGACTTTTTACTTACAGAATCAGCTTAATAATATAATCTAAATATAAAACATCAATTAATTTTACTGTAACTGTCTACAAAAAACATTTTTGAAAAAGGGTACCGCGTGTAACCTTAATTTAAAATATATTTAAAATTGTCTCAAGAATTTTATTACAAGAAAAAAATTATTTAAATGCAATTTTATGGCAAAAAGATGAAGAAATAATTACATATTTTCAAAACATTCTCCTTCTATGAAAAATATTTCTATAATAATAATATTTTGCCTGTATATACCTAAGACTTCTATACTTGGGTTGAAGTAAAAAAATTTAAAATATTCACATTAGTTTCAGAGTTTTCAGAGTTCGATTGAAATTTTAGGAGATTTTTTTTAAATCTCTACTATGATTTAACAGAATATGAATAATTCGATTTTTAAATTATGAGTTCCAAAAATTTTAGTTCAACCCGAAATAGAAGTCCCAGTTATACATATTCCTAAAATTATTCTTGTAGAAGCACAACGTTGTTTCCAATCGCTCTCCTAAAGATGTGAACAAATTTTAATTTAAGTCAATTTATCTTTTAGTTGTACCTATATTAAGTTAAGGTGAGAAAACTACTGAATTTTCGAAATCAAAGTATGGTAGTTAGTCGTAGTATTTGAGTAATCTACAGAATCTGCTGTTTCATGAACAATAAAAAAAATTTCGCTCACTAATTATTATTAACAAGTACATGTGGGTACTTACGAATTGTAGCGTCGACCTATTTCGTCACATCAAAAAATGTGGCCAAATAAAAAGATTTCGCTAAATGCTGTTATCATTATAATTATCTTAAAGTATGTGCGGAAACATTTTCCAACTACTGGCAGCATATTTAGGTATTTAGCGACATTTTTTGATTTGACGAAATTAGTCGACGGTATAATATATAAGTACCTACATGTGACAAAGGATTATGTGCCCTTAACACCTTATAAAAGGGTAGATTCGCTCCTAAAAAATGTAAACATGTGCTAAGAACGATACGGTATGAAAAGTAAAAAGGGCTATGTATTCCTCATTTTTCAAAAACCATGTAAAGAGCAAAATTGCATAAAATAAAAAAACATTGAAAATTTCGAAAAAAATACGTTAAAAAAATAAATGAAAACCAAATGTAAATAAGTTTTTATTCGTATATGTTCACACTTGTATATTTAACAGTATAATATTTTAACATCAATATAGAATATTAGCAGTTGCATTAAACCCTTATGTTTTAATTAACAACCAAACAAAATTAGAAGCGTATACACATATATTATTTTAAGAAATCAATAAAAATTCTCTGTTAAGAAATCTGGAAAAAGTATTACTTATTGGTTGATAATAAGACCATTTATTTCGGCAAAATGAATCAAAATTTCTATTCTAACTGGAAAGATCTGCCACATATAATTAAGCTACATTGTTTTCAAAAATGATTGATTTTCAATCAGAAAAAAAAAGTTGCTTTCATGCATTTTGTACCTCTGCTGGTTTTAACTAGCCTTTATATTTTTGTTGGAATTAAAAAACGCGTTTTGCATCTATTTGAACAAATAGTAAACATTTGCATTGCAATGTTTATTATTAGTCCAAATAGATGCTGCCTTTAAGCGAAAAGAGTTATTGCCAACAAACGTCAAGACTTGTTTTCTGAAACTAACCGGATATCTTTATTCATTTTTTCAAGAAATAGCAAGAAATATTATTTTAGACTTTTTTACTCGTAAAGCGGGCTCAAAATTTTTCATAAATATGCAGACGTAAAAAGAAAAAAAAAATTTTTTTTAGAAAATAATTTTAAAAATTTCCCATAGGAATTTAAATAATATAAACATTTTTTACATAATTTTCTTAATTAAATTAATATCAAAAATTATTTTATCAGAATAAGTTTTGCTTTTAACAAAAATTTTTGGGAATTTGAAAAATCGAGAATTTTGGAAAGTATATTAAAAAAAATTAAATATATATATATATATATACACATTACACAAGAAAACATTACACTAAGAAATCCTTACTTTACCTGAAGTAGAAGGCATCATCATGCTGATGAAAAAACACCATTCGGTAAAAAATATATATTACGAAATAGAAAAAGAAAAGAAAGAACATAAGTATACTCATTAGCGAAAAAATACCATATTAGGGAAAAGAACACTATCATTAACACAAATAAAAGCATTAAAAACATTGTAGTACTGCATGAAAGACAAAAAATAACCAACAAGAAAAGACCTTTTAGTAGGGACTATATATTGCAGCTTTATTAACAAATAATGAAGACATTAACTATTCTTTTTTGGCTCACATCGTAAATAGAAAAAAAATGCATCAGTAATTTAAACAAAAATACCAAAAATTTATACTGTAAATATTTTGATACTTCTGATATATACTTTGCAGATATATACTTATGCAGTACTTTTTTTTTCTTTCAGAAATTACTCTTGTTTATAACATTTCGGAGTTATTAAAATTTTCTTTTTACAGTAAACTAAAAGACAAAAGTTTATGATGAAATGTATAAGAAATGCAGCAAATTATATATAATGGTATCGTATATTCCGGCGAAAAACCCGCGCTTTTAACACAAAAAATAATATCAAAATTTAGGAGTGTGCGTTATACGCTAGATATATAAAATGGTAGCTTTAACAATGCGGAGAAGATGAGCATTAAAAAATTCGATTTATGCATATATGCAAATATTGTTTATTTAAAAGAAATGATATATTGTAAAGAATTTTCATTATGTAACATGAAAAGTTATTCATATTCGGCTTCCGATATATCTTCAGGCACTTAATCTAATTCTGTTCCATCTTCCTCTTACCACTTTCAATCTGATCCACAAAAATAAATCTGATCCACAATAATTTTTAAGGTATCCGGACACGTTGAAATGAGCAAATTTGGTCAAAACTCATATTATTTATTTTATTGAATAGACCTATCCTTTTGACTTACAAAACTTACCATCTTCACCATCATTATTACTCTGATACATAAATAAATAAACAGCTTCCATTTCATCTACAGATTCTTAGGCGTACTGCATTTTTAAATAACTTTTGAATCACGTCACAGCTTCCTTTATTCCCTACTTTTGATTTCCTCTCGCTCTATTGTTAGACCGACATGATATATTTGGCCTCTATCTCATTTTGTGGATATTTTTTTTTTCACTTCTAACATCCACATAACACTTTCTAACACCTCTTTCCTTGCTCTTTAGCATTTCAATTCTAGAAGTATACCGTTGCTCAAAAGCCTGATATAATACATTGAATAAATGAATTTAAAATATAAGAACAATGCGTATGCATATATTTCAGGTTTCTTTATTATTTATTTATTATTATTATTATTAAGTATTATTATATTTATTATTATTTTTAAGTTAGATAAAAAAAAATTTAAGTCAATTCCTACTTAGGTCAGAAAAAGAAACATTATTCTAGTTACTTTTTATTAAATAGTTACAATTAATATGAATATGTATATACATATGACAGAATCGCAATATTAAATGACAAAATAGAAAGCGATTTTCCTTGCAATTTTCCTTTACCCTTTCTATGTAGGGTGTTGGACTATTTTTTGTTTTGTTAGTTACTATTTAATCATTCATTAAATTTAATTACTCTACTAAAATAGTATATTAAAAAGAAATCACATTCTCAGAAATAAGGCCATTCCAGGTAAGATTCAAACCCATGACCTTTGGGTTAGAAGTTTAACGTGCTATCCATTGCGCAACAAGGGCACAACGAACGATTTTCCTTTTTATGTATGGTGATGGACAATTTTTTTACAATTTTTACTAATTATTCATTTTTAATTTAATTAATGAATTAATATTTGAAAAAACTGAAATCAAGTGTCATCGACTACAAGTTTAAAAAACTGTATTTGAACTTGAATGAATGAATAGAAAGTATTTTATTAACGATTAAAAATTTGAACAAGATAAATAAATAAATAAATATATATATATATAGGGAGAGTGTGAACTAATAGTAGGAACTGTGAAAAAAGGGCACGCTTATTAAGGTGAATACATTTAGAATTAAAAAATGCATTTAGAAAGTAAAGGCACGTGTTATTTGCCAGATTTTGCGATGTACATATTTCAGTATGTTACAAAATAACTTCATAAACTCTCAATACACGTTTTAATCATTGTTAAAGAAACAAACCTTAATTCAAAATCTTTGTTCTAGTTATAAGACATTCTCCAGCTTTATATAAATTAGTCATGCATAATCAAGATAAACAGGCATTCCCATTTGATATAGAGAATCTTTAGAATTAGGAAAGATAGAAATATATTATACTAGATACTATGTAAATTAGTTGCAGCCATAATATAAATGTCAACTCTGATATAAATATAGTAGTCAAGTAAATTAGTTCCAATGAAAAACTAAAATCTAGTAAGGATTGGATGTAAGATAAAATTAGAAATCGTGCAATTGTGTGCAACATGAAACTAAAAATTAATTTAGCTGTATGTATGAAACTAGAAATTGGGTAAATTCTATGTAATGGAAGAATTAAATGGAATGCTAAACAAATCAATTAGTATGTAAATTATCATATATGTATAATATAAGACTATAGAAGTCCTGTAAACTAAAAGTAATGTAAAATTTGAAAGCATATAAACTAGATGTAATGCAAAACTAGAAATTACATAAATTAATATAATGCAAAACTAGAAGCTGTATAAATTAGTGAAATGTACAAAAGTAGAATATTATAATGCAAAACAAGAAATTATACAAGCTAGATATAATAAAAAGCCAAAAATCATGTAAATTAGATGTAATGTAAATTGAAAATCACATTAACTAGATCTATTGTAAAATTAAATATGTTGTAAGGTTGATGTGATGCAAAACTAGAATTATGTAAATATATTATAAAGTTAAAAATCGTGTAAGCTAAATGTAGTGTAAAAAATTAGATATGATAAAAAATTAGAAATAAGGTAAATTAAATGCAATATAAAACTAAAAATCGCATTAACTAAAATGTGTAAAACTAGAAATTACTTAAATTAGATATAATCTACGAAAAATTAAATGGAATATAAAAGTAGAAATCATTTAAAAAATAACATGTTAAAATTTTTTAAAAAATGAAGTGTAAAATTAGAAATTATGTACATCAGATAGGATGTACAATAGGATATAATTTGAATGAGATGTAATGTAAAAAAATAAACAAATGGAATGTAAAATAGCAATCTTGTAAATCAAATGGAATGATAAGCACGAAACCCTGTAAATAAAATGAAATGTAAAAACGAAAAATCACATTAACAATACATAATGTAAAACAAGAATTCATGTTGTAACTATTTGTAATATGAAATTAGTATGTTATCCTAGAAATTCAATAAACTGGATGCATTATAAATATAATAAGTATATATAAATCATGCGTAAATTAGAAGTAATATAAAACCAGAAATCACTTTAAATTGATGTAATGTAAAACTTTAAAAATATACATGTAAACATTAAATTATTATAGAACAA
Organism: Trichonephila inaurata madagascariensis; assembly: GCA_019973955.1. Classification (NCBI taxonomy): domain Eukaryota; kingdom Metazoa; phylum Arthropoda; class Arachnida; order Araneae; family Nephilidae; genus Trichonephila; species Trichonephila inaurata. Next base: position 32,915 of record BMAV01013297.1, read on the forward strand.
ATATGGAAATCCTCGTAAATAGAAACAATTCATCGAGAAAAAAAATTGGGTAGAAAATTAAAATTAAATTTACTATTCTATACATACGAGTATTAGAATAATTTTATTTCAACAAATACTCAAAGAAAAGGTCCTATTTTTAACATTAGTCAAAGACGATCTTAAAGTCGTAACATCAATGTATCATATATACCTGACTAATAATTTAATGCTCTTTTAAAACGGAAAAAAAAAAAAGTTTTTATTAGGAGACACATTATTAACATCAGTGTGTTATATAATTACAGCAAGTATGCGTCTACAGATTTGTAATATGTTCCTACAGATATGTAGCTAATACCTTGAATTTTCTATTCAAAACCAAATAAAGAGAATTTTTCTTCTATATTTATTACAAACACACATCTAAATATTTATTTTTATCTTCGAAAGAATAGGAAAGAGGAAAAACTACAACAACGCGGCATTATCCGCGCTTTACAACAAAGAGAGCTAAGCCTGGATAAGTGTTTCGATATAACAGTATTCTATACTTTTGCATTCTATACACGTACCAAGGCATCACAAAACATTTTTAAATAAAGGACACTCTTTATGTATGTATTGGTTGCATTCTCGTTTCAGTTTTGAATTGAATAGATAATTCCGAAAGCATTTTTCTTTCGGGAGGGGAAAGGTGCGTTATAGTTTTATTTGAGATTGAGTTCAATTTCGAGATACAATTCATTTTGAATCGTTCTAAATAATAATAATTCAACTAGAAATAATTTATTTATGATATTTTTGGAATATTTAACCGAAAGCAGAAGTTATTAATAAAAAGTGCGATTGGTTTTTTCCTTAGTACCGTATATTCCGCTGTAAAAAGCGCACTTTTCATATAAGAAATGAGAGATGCGCGTAAAAAATTAAGATTTCTGCAAATATCTAAATATTGCTTATTTATAATTGAAATGACACACTTCATGTTACTTATGCATAACTCGAGAAGATCGTCGTATTTTTCTTCCATTGTACTTTCGGGCACATCATCGAATTCTGTTTTGTGTCTTTACTATCACGGCTACTCTGATTCATAAATAAATAATTATCTTCCACTCCAACTAGTTTGTTAGATATACTACATTCTTTTAATGAGTTTTGAATTATGCCAGACTTAATTCTTCATTCTATGCATTTATTATCCACTCACGAACTATTTCTAGACTGGTATGAGGCATTTGGTTTCTCCTTTGGAAATGCTTTTACTTTCTAACATTCACAACTTTCCAACACGACTATGCTTTCTTGCACGGCATCCACAACTTTCTAACACGGCATCCACAACTTTCTAACACAGAATCCACAACTTTCCAACACGACTATGCTTTCTTACACGGCATCCACAACTTTCCAACACGACATGCTTCACACGGCATCCACAACTTTCTAACACGACTATGCTTTCTTACATCACAACTTTCTAACACGACTATGCTTTCTTACACGGCATCCACAACTTTCTAACTTACGGCATACAACTTTTTTAACACGGCATCCCCAACTTTCTCAACACGGCATCCACCTTCTAACACGACTATGCTTTCTTACACGTCATCCACAACTTTCTAACACGGCATCCACAACTTTCTAACACGACTATGATATGCTTTCTAACACGACCACAACTAACACGACAACTATAACACGGGTTTCAGACGTTTAGTTTTAGAACTATACCGTTGTTCACAAGCCTGTTATAATACATTGAATAAAGACTAACAAATGAGAACATAAAATAACAAGTAATATTAAAAAAAAATTAAGACAATTCCTACTTAGGTCAACAAAGAAAATTTTTATTTTAGTTACTTTTTATTAAATAGTTACAATTGATATACATATGTATATATATATGACAGAATCACAATATTAGGTGACGAAATAGAAAGTGATTTTTATTGCAACTTTCCATTTTCCTTTCTATATAGGGTGTGTTGGACTATTTTTTTTTTTTTTTCTTAAGGTTTATTCATTAATTAAATTTAATTATTCTAATAAAGTAGAATATAGTAAAAAAGAAATCACATTCTCAGAAGGGACTCGAACTCACGACCTTTGAATTAGAAGTCCAACGCGCTATCCATTGCGTTACAGGGACACAACTAACGATTTTCCTTTCTATATATGCTGTTGGACTATTATTTTTGTTTGTTGCTATTTATTCATTTTTCAATCTAATTAATGAATTAAGATTTGAAAACACTGTATTAACATCAAGTGTCATCCCCTTCAAGTTTTAAAAAATGTATTTGAACTTGAATGGATGAATAGAAAGTATTTTATTAATGATAGAAAATTTGAACAAGATATCCATTTATATGAATAAATATATATAGGGATAGAGTGAATCAGTGGCGCACACAGAAATTTTTCAAGGATGGGGGGTTCCGGGGTCGGAAGTTCACCATTCTTGTATCATGCTCCTTTGGATTTTGTCGATTTTCGGGAACAAAACACAGTAAAAAACTAATTATTGAATAAATAATTAGCATTAATTAATTAATAAAATTAATCATTAATAACAAATACTTAATTAAATTTTACGTATTATATACTTAGAATTATAATCAATCGAGAAAAAATCAAGGGGCTTTTTGGGGTCGGACCCCAGGACCCCCCTTCTGTGCGCCACTGGAGTGAATTAATTGTAGGAATTGAAAATGGGTGTTTCTTATTCAGCCAATACACCTAAATTTTTTTTTAAAAAAAAAACGCAGTTTGAAAGTATAGGTGCGTGTTATATGCCAGTGCACGTAATTCGACAGGCATATATGGTATTTCTAATACCTTGTGTTTTCTTCTTATTATCAATACAAACGTCATACAAAAAAATACATATATTCTTATAATTTGGCAGAGTGTATCGGTATCATATTACTTTAAAATATGATTAAATTTCATAGTAATTTATGAGATTTCTACTTGGAACAAAAGAAATAAATCATAAAGTTTTTCTACTTTCAGTACTTTTATAGTGTTTCAATTTGTTCTTTTTCCTGAAAAAATTCTAATGTAAGCATTTTCAAATAAATAAGAATTATTTAATTAGCAGAACATCTTTTTTTTTCGATGCAGAAAAATATTTTTTCGGTATTTTTTACTCAATCCATTTTTGCGGAATATTGTGTGTTTAATTTCCCATCCAAATGTAATTTTGTGAATATAAATTGAGACTTTTATTAGATGTTTGTTTTTAAAAGAATATTTATTCTGTTTTCCTCTTTATTTACCTCAGAAAATGTAATTGTGTTACAGTTGATTAAATTTACAGCCTACGCAAAATGAATTTTGGTGAATGATAAGTTCTCGAAAATAAGAAACGAGTAATCAATTTTCTTTAAATTTTATTCAAAATAGTATTGTTGGCTCCAAAACCAATTATGATTCTAAATTAAGTTTTGAAATGAAATAATCGGAGTGTGGAAAATAGTTTATTTTTTAAGTGCATAGATTATTTGAGATTATTACTGATTGCTTTTTATTTGTAATGGGTTATTTTCTGTTTTTTGATATTTTTCTTTTATTTTATTGTTAAAAAAGCACCAAGTTTCATCAAAATAGTTTAGGAATGAAAATTAACTAATTAATCTAAATATTCTGAAGCCTAAATTATTGCCGTTAAATAATTTGTTAAAAAAAGCGTCGATTTATACCAAAATGGTACAGGAATAGAAAATTATTTAATCAAAATATCCTGCATGAAAACTCTCTCAGTTAAATAGTTTGACTGTCGAATAACATAGTTATACTAAAATGGTTCATGAATGAAAATTATTCAATCAAAATGTCTTGCATGAAAACTCTTTCAGTTAAATAATTTGATTACCAAACAACATAGAGTTATACTACGATGGTATAGAAATGGTATAGGAATGAAAATATTTTAATAAATCAAAAAATTCTTAACCCAAATTCTTACAGTTGTATAATCTGATTGTTAAAAAGCATCGAGTTATTTCAAAATGGTACAGGAATGAAAATTATTTATTTAATCAAAATATATTGTATGAAAAATATTTCAGTTAAACAATTTGATTATAAAAAGCATCATGTTATACCAAAATGATACAGGAATAAAAATTATTTAACTAATAAAAATATATTCTGTATGAAAACTTTCAATTAAATAATGAAGTTCGGTGCAAATTTAAACACTGAAAATTTGATTTTAAATTATTTTATCAAACATTTATAAGCAAAGAGTCAATTTGGAATGGCATTGTTTTAACTTAAAATTATGTGAATTAGTTATAAAATTGGGTTTTGTGGAAATAGACTAGCTGTTAAAATTATCAGTTAGTTTTAAACGTAAAACTCAATAATTCTTTAATATCATAATTTTAAAATTTCAACTATATTAACTTTCTATGTTATAGTTCTCGCTCAACCAGTACAAATCCATTCTGTATAACCATTAGAATTATTTCAAGAATTTTTTTATTTCGTAAACAATTTCATGGCTTGTTACCTTTATCAACTTAATCATTTCCTGTGAATTTGTTGCAAAAAAGTTACGTGAAACTCTATGTTAAAAAGCAGGGGCGCACCAAGGGGTCCGGGGTCAGCCCCCAAACCTTGATTTTTTCCTATTGATTATAACTCTAAGTATATAGTAAGCAAAATTTTGTTAAGTGTTTATTATTAATATGATTAATTTTATTAATTAATGCTAATTATTTATTCAATAATTAGTTATTTACTGTGTTTTGTTCCCGAAAATCGACAAAATCAAAAGGAGCATAATACAAGAATGGTGAACTTTCACAACCCGCCCCCGAAAAATTCCTTTGCGCACTGGTTAAAAGCAATTCAGAGTGGTCAATAACTCCACATATACATCAGTGATTCCCTAAGTGGTCAATATCAACCCCCCAGAGATCTATGAGATCTGCAAGGGGTCGACGTCAGCGGGTCCATGAGGTGTAAATGGGGATCTACGATAGTGGATCTCGTTAAAAATTGTAACTTTAATTTTAAAATAAGATTTAATCATATGGAAACCAGAATATTTAACAGATTTATTTACTAAATTTAATGAGGTTTATTTTCACAAGGGGACACACACAGCATAAATTTTATAAAAAGAAGGACCATCATATCAGAGTTACTTGCCAGAATTAAGCTAAAGGAGTATAATACTGGACGTAGCGAATTTTCCCAGTTTCTCAATTGGTCATAGATAATCTGCTTGGAAAATGACGTCCAACATTTAAATGCCCTTTATTCAGATTTTGCAACTAGGGTTGAGAATGTTTTGACTATGGTAATACTACAATAGTCGATGAATTCATATGACCAAATTGAAAAAAAAAGTCATATTACAATATTAACTGATTGGAAGAGGCACTAGTGGAGATCTTAAAGTAAATTTCAGAAACGGAAGTCAGCAGTTTTGGCTTTAAAAAGACATACCTGTTATTTGACACGAATTATGGAATATTGTGAGAAGGTTTTTAATTGCTTTTCCTAGTGAGAAGGAGTCTCAGTGCACAACTGCTAATCACAAAAATAAAAAAAAGAAAGAAAAAATCTGGACACTACTAACCAAGGAGGTAAGAGTTAAACCTGACAAGACTGATGCCTAATGTCGAAAAATTGTTTTGGAAGCACTCGATTCATCCTTACCATTAAAAGCATTCGTTTATTGATAAGTTATTTTATGTAGCAGTAACTTTATGTGTTAATTAAATTTTAACTTAATTAATTAACATATGTTTCTTATAAGTTTCAAGTACTATACTTCAAGTACTATACTCTTTAAAGTTACGTAAGAAATTCAAGACTTTAAATTTAAGAAAAAAGCCTTTTAAAGTAAGTATATACCGGCTGTCAAAAAGATATTTAAGTTGATAAATTTGCAAAAATTCAATATTGAGTAACAGGGGTCTACCCCAAATCGAAAAACATGGCAAGGGGTCTATGAGAGAAAAAGTTTGGTAATCTCTGCTGTACATGAATTAAGTTAAATATACATTTTGAAGCAGTAATAGTATTTTTATTATTGCATCGAGACAAAATACAATAGTTAAGGAGACACTAATTATTTCTGTGAACCATTATCAATGTAAAAAAGAACTCATTAAATAATTAATAACAGTTCTCTTTTACTTCTGTTCTCCATTCCTTGAAAGTTCCGACTATTAATTTCATTGGTGGCGGAGCAAACATTCTTAAGCTTGGGTGCAAACAATTACGTAAAAAGGGAAGAACCAATCGTAAAAACCATTGCGAGCCAATGGCTGCGAATTAAACTCGTCACAACTTCCCTGAAACCGCGTCCAATCAAAACAGTGGAGAGAAGGGCAACAAAAGAAAAGCGCGTTCAATCGTTTGCGTCGTCCCTTCCTATAATGCAATCGTCAAGTAAGCCTAATTAGGTTAGAGGGACAAAGTTTAAATGAACCTCCGAGCAAAGTAAAATGCAGGGTCGCAAGGTAAGTAATTAAATAGAAGCATCCCCAGAACGTCAGATAATTGTCCTAACATGTCTTAGCATGCCACTTTCGCCAACTTTTGACTTCTTAGGTTTATTTTCGCTGTTAGAGAACAGCTTGGCGATTTGTAGAAACCTTGAGGGAAAAAAGATCATCAGTCGTTAGTTTTAAAAGTAGTTTTAAGTTACATGGTTCCGGTTTTTTTCCCATCTCTTCGAATTTTCCTCTCTTTATACAGTTAACGCTCAGATTGGAAATCGTAAGTGAAAAATGGATCTTAGTTGCTACCGTGTTGGGGTGATCACTTTTTTATATTTTTTTCAACGTCTGCTAATGTTTTGCCATAAGTTGTTGGGTGTAATTAGGAAGTGAATTGTGTTTCGATTAGCGACTTTTAATTTTTATTCGTGTCCCCTCCACCTAAACAGAAATAAACGTCGGTGCGTTTGGAATACTATCAATTTCCCCCGATAGAGGGTGTAACTTAATTTGTTGTACCTAATGATAAATTCGTTTTAGTGTAATGAGTTCTCTTCTTCAAAAATCACGAAGAACAACAATAATGCAAATTAGGGTGGCAAAGGAAAAAAGTAACCGAAAAAGACACTTTTAGAAATCAAGTAAACATCTTTCGCATATTTTTTGGAAAAATTCTCTCTAAATTGCCTATCTAGTTAACAATTACTTTCTTTTTCTTTTCCTGTAGTTTGCACCGTTTCCAGTATTCTCAAAAAGCAGATGTTTCTACTTTCTGATTTAACTATTTGTTTATTTAATAATGAAAAAGTTATTTATTGTTTAAAAGAGTTTATTTGTATTCCCTAATGAGAATATTTCCATTTGGAGTAATCTCACAGCTGTAAATATACAATTTTAGAAAATGTTCAATCTGTTTGATCATATAGGTTATCTATTACTGTAAGATCAGCAAGAAGTTTTTATCACTACTAGTGCTATTTCAGTTCCATTCGGGTGAGTAAGTGAGGGAATATTAACGTCGCACTATTCAGCTACTCTAGGGTTTGGGCGACTGGCCTCGTAATTTTGAGCCACGGTCAATTGAAGAGGACTACACCTGAGCTGGTACTACCTCTCCTAACTTCACACCACACCAACGAGAGTACGTTTGAACATCGACAAATTTAAAGTGCAATGCTGGTTCCATTCGGGAGTAGTGTCCAAAACCAATCGAAAGAAAGTATTGCGCTCCATGGTTTTGAAGAAAACATGGTTGAAATCCTTCTCACAGAAGTTTCTATATCGAAGAACCAATGATATAACTAATGCTTACGAGGGCAGTCATGTCCAAGGCCTTGTAATAGTAATAAATATTAAGAGCAATTTCCCTGTTATCATTAACTTTAATTGAAATTGCAAATTATAAGTAGAGCGAGCATTACTGTGTTGTTTGTTTTTATTTCATAGATATGATAAATATATATTACAAAAAGTTAACCTTACAATCAATTAGCATTACGGAGTATTTTTTTAAATGACACAACCAACCCCTTTAAAGCAGGATTAATGCAGAATGTACATTAAAATTTAAATAAAATTATTGGGGTAAGTACTTGGTGAGTGACTCACCAGTTCAGATGCTGTCCTTCCCTCTAGAACTTAATCTAAAATTGCAATGTCTTTCGAATATAGAACAAGGTGTTGAATATTAATATACATTTTTTGAATATTCTGCTTTAAAGGTGCAGGAGTTTCATTTGTAACGAATATTGTAATTCGAACTTAAGTTAAGTAAGGAGGAAAGACGTTTGAATTGTAGCCTCCTTCTTTTAATCTACACTCAAAGAAGTCCAGTTGTTTTCAACGTGCAGAAATTTATTTCACACTGCTGGGTTTTTAGTGAAATAAAGACCAGTCCTTGTCGGACTTGAACATCGTTAAGCTACATATCTTTCAATCTTGAATTGATTTAATGTTCAGTTGAAACGGGAATTAGAAACTAAGTGCAACGTAAAGTAAGCACGAGAACTACTGGCGGTGGATCTTCTAATTTTGAGTAATTGAAGCGAAAGAAAACTACGCCAGGTCCGAAACTCATTTTCTAGGGAAGAACTTGCACATTTCGTGTGCACCATCTCCTATTATATATATATAACAAGTAATATTAAAAAAAATTAAGCTAATTCCTACTTCGTTAGAAAAAAAGTACGGGCGCCATCTAATGCAGCCAGTTGTAAATTCGGTTTAACTAACGCAAAATAAACTTAAAAAAAAAATTAATGAATTAAAATTTAAAAAAATGTATTAATAAAAATTTTTTTACTCAAGTTTTAAAAAAATGCATTTGAGCTTGAATGGATGAATAGGAAGTATTTATTAAGGATTAAAAATGTGAACAAGATTATATATATATGTAAGGAAAGAGTGAACAAATAGTAGAGAGAGGAATTGAAAAGGGTTAATTTATAATATGCATCTATATGTTATATGCATCCATATGTTATATAGATATGGTTTATAATATGCATCCATATGTTAATTTATAATACCCCATGGCAGAGTTTGGCTCTACGGAAGAGTGACGAACTTGCACCCTTCCAAACTGTCACGTTGTACCTATATTAGGACTTTGAACACCTATAGATTAAATTCGCATCACCTCCGCTAATGACGTTTCTTCAGTTTCTTATCCACGGCTAAAACAATTCTAACCATAAACTTTTGACCATGACAACTCAACCTTAACCACATGACCGTGCAGCTTTATAGTCTATGCCTATAAATATTTTCACTGATCTTTTAAAGTCAAATTGTTTGATTTAAATTTTAGAATGTTGGTAATGAAGACGTACTTCGGACGGTATTCGAGTACATGCTATATGATTTGGATCCAGTCATGGAAACAGATTTTTTGACTGATAGTACAACAGTTTAGTTGCCGGTCAGTCACAAGTTCAAAGCTCTATTCAGGGAAAAATTATAGTAGGAAAATTATAGTTTGCATGAGGGTATAACTGAACTTCTAAGTCATTGTGTGAATTAGGAAGGGTAGGTACCAACTCAAATATCATCGTCTCGTTATTTGACCATGGCTAAAAATTATGAGGTCACCCTTGAAATACTATAGTACAGGGGTGTCCAACCCAAATGACCTTGCGGGCCGCTTCGGAAAAACATTATAATCTCGCGGGCTGCACATAAAAATATGTACCTTTATATCAGATTTGGAAACAAAAAAAAACTTTTATTGGGGAAAATTTAAAAAAGAATAATTATTTTTGTTGTTTTATTATTTTTCATGTATAAAGACATAGATAATATAATAATGTTTTTTAAAAAATAATGCGTGATCAAATAATTTTAAAATATTACAGTTGCCATTTTCTTGAAAATTAGGTGTTCCCATTGAATTGATCTTTCGTTACCATTGGTGTTTGATAGTGATCACAAACATTAAATGCATTGATTTAAAACCATCCTGAATATTTTGTAACTTTTTAAAAACATTCTGACTGCCTCTTTCTTTTTTGGGCCCCTCCCAAAAAGAAAAAGGGGGAGGGAAACGAAATCCACACACAGAGAATCATGTACCATCCATAGTAAAGGATATGCATAATGCAATTCGAAATTTAAAAAAAAAAGTACTATAGTAAAATCAAATGTAACTGTTTGAAAAAAATATAAATCTATTTTAATCAAAAGGACATTTCTATTATAAAAAAGAATTTATTTTAAAACAGAACAGGAAAAGGGAAAAATACATTGATATATATATATATATATAAAATTATTTTATATATATATATATTTATATAATATATATATATGTATAAATTTTCCCTCAAATAAATTTCAAAAAAAAAAAAACTTTAAAAATCTGATATGTAATTTTTTTAAAAAAAGAGTCAGCGAGTCGCAATTTAAAACGAGGGCCACATGGGGCCCTCCTGTGTTGGAATTCTGCTATAGTCCATCGCAATTCGATTAACCCTCTCGCTGTGCATCCCGTGATCTCCACGGGCAACGTAGATGTAGTAGAATTTGCGCAACCCGCGATTTCCACGGGTGTGCATTTTTTCCGAATTTTTAGCTCTGCAATTTGTGCTGTTCCTCTTTATGTTTTTATTTATGTTCATATTTTTATGATCTAATTCTATATTTTAAAATAAAAGCTCTTTATCAAAATTTTTTTGTAAAATTTACCTCAAAAATGTAGATTTGAAAAACGTGATAAAAAAATACGCAATATTTTTGAGCCTACTTTGATAAAATAATGACGCAACGAGAGGCTTAAAATTAAAAAATCAAAACAAGTGGAAATGTATCTAAAGAGAAAATATAGAAAATACTTGAGAAATTTTTGTAATACGATTTATACTATACCATGAATGTAATACATATTCATCAATGTATTTTTATAAGTTTTGTAATTTGTTATTTTTGGTTAAAAAATATATTATGTATATTACTTTTACTATTAACTGAATTATATAATACAAAAAAAATACCCTAAAAACTTCCAAAAAAGATATCATTCTCTACAGTGGGAAAAAAGGGAGGTGCCCGGGGGTTGGACCCCCCCAAAGCCGTCGATTTTTTTTCCGATTGATTACAATTCTAAGTATATAGTACGTAAAATTTAATTAAATATTTGTTATTAATGAGTTATTTTATTAATTAATGATAATTATTTATTCAATAATTAGGTTTTTACTGTGTTTTTTTCCCCGAAAATCGAAAAAATCAAAAGGAGCATGATAAAAGAATGGTGAACTTTCGCCCCCGGCCCCCCCTTGAAATATTCCTGTGTGGGCTACTGATTCTCTATAATAATAAACAGCAAACAAAAAAAAAAAAAGTAAATTTGAGAAGTTTTTTTTAAAATAGAATGCATTGTTAATAGACTTAAGAGAGGAAAAAAAATTGAGCTCTATTCAAGTAACATACTTAAGAGGTTTCTTTAGGCTCTTACAAGTTATCAATTGTATCATATGTACTTGTGAATGTGAGATTTAATTAAATATAATATATACATTTTAAAGAAAATAGAATAAAAGTATTCCACCTCTTTATTTTAATCATAATATATTAAAATACTTATTAAAATTTAAATGAAAAACTGAAAATTATCTTTTGAAATTAACTTATATTTAATAAAGAACAAATTTTTAAATTAAAAGTATATTTTTATATTATGAGCTATTTTAAAGATACAATGCACAAATGTTCCTCGTTTTTGAATATAATTCCGGAAAATTTACACCTGTTTTACAAGTGCGAGTTCAAGAATATAAATCAAGCTTATAACCTTCATGACACTAATCTTTAAACACATTCGATTTAACTTTAAAAGATGAAAAAGTAAATAATACAATTGATTATTAGAAAAATTAAAAGAAAATACAATCGAATGAAGATTGAATTTTTTATATATATATAATTTCCTTTTTGATCCAATATTCCATTATTTTAAATAAAATAAAAGCTTACAAATTTATCTTTATTGTCAATTAGTCAAAAAGCTTAGTAATTAAATTTAAAAAAGAACTTTCGAGATGTATTTGTTGACGAAAACTTTCATTTCCTCAAATTCGTTTATTACTTCCGAAAATCAAGTTTTCTCATGAGGCGGGAAATACTGATATTAGTTATCATGCAAGATTGAAAAGAAAGTTTTTATTCATTTCCTATCAGAAATTTAGAATGTATATTTCCCTTTAAGAATTATTTCTCACTTTCATTTTAGCAGAAATTGATGCGAAAAATCAATACTCAGCGAGAGAAAGCTGTTTCTTATTTCTTGAACTGTTTTCTTTACACTCTTTCTCAGTGTAATTGAGTTCCATAGACAGGCAAGGTTCCGGAAAGGAACGTTAATTACTTTTTTCTAAGATATTTATTCTCGCAAAATGCATTAATTGTTTTGGACGCCTTTATTTTCTCAAATTATTGAAGTATTTTCGAATTTAATGAGTGTCTCTTTCAACTTAAATTATACCATTTGATTTGTGATAAAATTCGGAATACTTGTTCATTTTGCGAACGTGAATTACTTTAAACTTTTATATAAACTCCGACAATATATAAATTAGTTTTTATAATGAGATAATAAAGCACGCCATATATAGATAGATGAAATATAATTGGCTAAAGTGAATGAAAAATAATTCCATCGTTCTATTTTAGAAATTTAAAAATTATCATTTAAATATTATTCGGTAAATAATCGTTAAACTATCGTTTGGCGTATTAATTCTATATATATTTTTATAAATCGTTTGGTAACTGTAAATATTTAATAATAATATTAAATTTGTTTCAAAGTATAAATCGTTTGCTACAATATCCATGTGATAACTGTTTCCGAAACTGATTAAAAATAAAAGTAGTGAAAAAGAATAAGTTTGCATTTAGAATTTTATCTTGCAATTTGTAGTACGTTTGCGTGATCTGTATTTTTATTGCAGTAGTGTTCGTAGAATAAAGAATGAATAAAGTTGATATTGGTATTTTATTTGAAAAGTTCATGGAGCATTAAAAACACAAATAAAAGCTATTTTAACTTTACAAACATCACATTAAAAATGACACATAATTCGAAATACTGCATTCTGGAAAATAAAAAAAATGTCGTTAGATGTTAAATAAAAATGTTAGCATTAGCAAAAGCACATTAAATGTTAAAATGCTATTACGTAACAAGAACATTATATGTTGGTAAAAATGTCAAATTGTGTTAATTTTGATCCTATTGCTGAATAAACTTTAAAAGGTTATTAAAATTTGGTGTCTCGTTATAGGAATCTTTAATCTAAACTCGTTTACGATATCGTTGAATTTTTCTCGCAGTTTTTAAAGAAATTTCCAATTAACGACTAAACGCTAAAAGTTCTTTTAAGAGTCTGTTAGTATCTGAATTACTACTATAGACTTTTGATTTTATTACTTCACAATCAAAATATGTACAATTAAAATGGTCCTTCCTAAAATTTTGCGCGAGACTCTCTTCACGTCTTTTGCATAGTTGGTTATATTTATAAAAATCATGTAAGTCATTTTGAATAAAAACAAATGATATTCGTAATGTGAATTAAATTATTACAGTTGCATACTTCGTGAAAAAGTAATACTCAAATTGAACTGTAAGTTCGAGTCCTGATTCTATTTAAGATTAATCATGGAGAGTTATAGGAGTTGATTCACAATAATTGGAAAAATTCATCATTTGACGTCATAGTCACGTGATGAATGCAATTACATGCTTCCAGCCAATCAGTTCATGCATTTTGCTATTACTAACTTTTGCTTTATGAAGAAACTTTCTTTTAAAACATACATATTTGTCAACAATAATAACACACATAGGTGAACAGATTACACTTGATATAAAAGTGTATACATAATATAAGAATTTTTTTAATTTTGAAAAACCTTTTGAAGCATTATAATACTTGAACATCTATACCCAGTAATGAAATTTGATATTTTATCTAAAGTTTGCGAATAGAACAACTACAAGATTAACAGCAGTTTTGAATTCAATGGAGAACACGATTGCATTTATCACGTGACCATTTAATATGAAACAATAACATTTTAAGCACATTTAAATTTCACAATTTTTCAAACAAATAAAATCTAAAAAATTAAAATACTTTATATATTAATTTGATTAATAAATTCAGTTCTTTTTAATTAACAATTAAATTAACACGCATCCATTATCCATCAATTACACATTATATGGATAGCAAAAAATATTGCTTATTTTGAGATTGATCGTTTTAACTTGCCAGCGTATTAATCTTTTATTGTATGCATTCAATTTCAGATGCGTTTTCATTACATTCGCGAGAATTTAGTGTTTAACAACTCGTGTTAAGTATATAACAAAATTAACATTTACGGAAGGAAAGCGTTTTGCAAGCCAATTAATAAAATTAAGCATTATTTATGGCGCGATTTAAGGAATATTCCCACATTATTCTTCGCCTATGCTATAGAATTTAAAACAAAATGATAAACCTAAAAGTGTTTCTATTTTTCAGTCCATGTCCTTCGCAGAGGAAAATTATTTAAAAAATAAGAACGAAAATCCTTTTTGGCTAAAAGCAAAATTAAGTCCTAATTTGCATTTCATATCAAAAGCTCTATAGTTAGCGACTAAACTTGGCAAAGAACAAAAAAAGAAGAAAAAAAAATTAAAAATTCTTTCAACTCGTAACCTTTTACTGTTACATCGAATTTTACGGAATTCATAAACTCATTAGTTTCTTAAGCGCTATGTCTGGTTCTGGCTTTAGAACGCAAAAGTATCTAGAACACACTTTTCGCCGAAGGTAGCTAAGGAATATAAAAGCGGTATACCTTTTACAGCAGCGTTCTTAAAAGTAATATAATTACGGCTAGCTTTTGTAGAGAATGATTTAAAATATGCCATCGGGAGTTTCTTATCTTTTTATACGAGGATATTTTTTTTCCTCCCTTCTTCGTGGCAACAAAGGCTCGCATTTGATGTTGAATCACTTTGTTCATAGTTAAGTAAACCTTCTAAGGTGCATAAGAAAAAAGAAAGAAAAAAAATGTATTCGAAGTTCTGACGGTATGTTTCTATCTTCCAACGATTTTTTTTCCTTTGTAATGTAATGTTACACTTTTGCACTGCTCTGGTTGATCTGCTGAATAAATTATCTTCTTCCCAATGATTCATTTCTAATTCAAAAAATCTTATTGTAATAATTTTTTAGCCTTGTGAGACATGTAAAGGGTGTAAAAAATCCAGGGAATCATTTCACTTCCGAAAGTAATTCCTTATGGCATTTGTACAAGAATAGTTCTAGAAAAAAGATAAAAGCGATTCGACGGATCTTTTTTTTTCCACGAGGTATATAGTATTTCAGACATGTAAATCGAATATTTCGAAGAAAGTGAAATGAAATGAATGGAAGAAAACTAACAGAATGTACAAATTTGCTTCAAAAGAGAAATATTTATAATAAATGATACTATATAATGACTCTAAACACAAAGGAGAATTAATACTGAAAATCGAAATAGGTTTATTGTTGAATATATTATAGTGAAATGGTTTTGTGAGTAAAAATCCTCAGTATAAAAATGACACTTAATTTTTTGGAAAAATCTAAACGTATTTCCGGTTTTACATGTAATGCTTAAAGATAATGGTCGTTTGTGCAAAATAAAGTCCGCATGAATCGTACTCATAGCGATGAAAAAAATTTTACAAATATGAACAAAAATTTCAATTACTTGAAATGAAAGAAAGAAACATTCATTTCATCTAAATAGGGATAAGCTTCAACACATATCACTACAAAATAAACGAAAAAAAAAAAATAAAATACTAAAATAGTTGCATTCAAAAAGGCATCAGGCGACGCTGTTTTAATGTTCTTACAAACACGTAAATACAATTACATATAAAATTTATAACTATATTTATAACCTTTCTGGTTATAAATGTAAATGACTGTCCAAAGCAGCAGAAGTAGAAGTGCCCTCTTGAGACCACTTATCTTCAGCAGAGTACAGTTGAAAAAAGAAAGTGGTCACTAGGAAAAACCGTTCATGCTCTTTGCCCAATATTTTTGTTCATTTATATAGGGACGTCTTAAGACTTTTTGAGACCTTGGGCGTCTAAGCAAAAGTAGGCCCTGGACCCTCGGCCTCCCTTCAAAGTAGACCCTAGGCCCCTACACAAATGTAGGCTCCCCCTATGACCCATAAAAGTTGACAATAGGTTGTTGTTGTTGTTCTTGTGACTAATGCCACCTGCCTGACGAAGTCAGATCAAGGTCCGCGAGATTCATTGCGGCTAAGGGCTAGGATTTTTACGCCTGTCGTTAGCCTTAGCTTTGAGCACCATGCAGGTGGCAGTACGATTTTTCTCGGTTCCACCCCAATTAAGAGGGAGAAAACTCTGGGAGTGGCCAGGGGCCACCCACCTATCTTCCCCTTCCACCAACCACACGAAAGGACTTGCGGCTCGACGACTATTTAGAGTACCCTCCTGCCGCAAAAGCACTATACATTTACAAACATCCATGTCTTCTCCGGGATTCGAACCCAGTCCCTACGGCACCGCAGTCAGCGTCGCTAACCACTATACCGGTTGGGAGACAGACAATAGGTAGCATAAATTGTCAAATACTCAAACAAACAATAAACCGAAACAAACAGATGTGTATGACTTAGAATCGTACAAATCGACTCGACTGATTGCCGCCTTTTGACTAGGATGAGTAATGATGGTGTATGGTGGTAGGCCGAGACATATACATGGTCGACGGTCGTCACATGTAGCCAGTTCAAATATCGTCCGAAATTCCCACTATTTTGGAGAATTCAACCGAAAATATCATTTAATCGTTGAAATTATTCGAATCATGATCTTATCTTATTAAGGCTGAGTCGAGAGCAAGACGAGGACCCCATTGTGGCTGAGACCCTGGCCCCGGGCCCAGTGGGCTCATGCCTTGCGACGTCCCTGTGTACAAAATATTAACCGGGATCAATTGATCCATGCCTTAAGACCTCCCTGCTTATGTATTGCATCTGCGTGAACTAGCAAGTTATTAAATATTACACTGAGATTGAGACTTCATAGAACTCAATCCTGAATTTGCCACATTTAGTTTAACCTTGAACGTCCAACGCTCTACAATACAATATTAAATAGGTTAAAACTCTCATTATTATATCAATACAGACTGCATGTAAATTAGTAATAACATAGATTGTACTTCGATATTAATTCATGTAGTAATCTTCATGTTTGTCACATATTAATTTCAATGATAAACACCCACATTCGATTATCCAGCTTCTTATTTTGAATATTATGAAGAATTTTAGCGTTTTTAAATTTTTACACTGCCTTGTAATGAATTTATCAGAAATACTATATATGTACAGAGTACCTACATATCACTATATAATAAAAAAAATTATTATTATTTTCTAATGGACTGCGGGTTAATGTTTTACCATTGCTAGTACATTCTACAGAAGCTGGTATCTCTTTTTAGTGTGGAACATACAGGTGGATACCAATCGTCGCTGGTAATTTTGACGCCCAGTTTCCTACACAGAGGGAGGCATCTGAGATCTGATGATGCGAGAAACTGTACTAGGATTTAATTTCGCCGAGAGAACTCAAGCCAAACAGACACTCTAGGAATCTTTTACATACCGTATAGTCATACGACATGGCCGGTGTCAATTTTCTGCATCATGAAATCCACCGACTTGGGCCGGGGTTGAACCTGCAGCCTTGAGTGCAGAAGGCCAGCAACAAACCAACCACGCCACCCAGCTGTCTACAAAAATTGTAGTCAATTGAAAAAAAATATCAGGGTCGGTGAGGCATCTGGACCCCTGTATACTCCTTTTTTGTGTGTGTGTGCTACTACATAATATACATTACTATAATAGTACACTTAAAGTAATGTCATTCGCTGTAATTTTATAGCAAGTAACTACTTATATTGCGAATTTTCAAAGAAATCTTTATTAATAATTGATTCCTCTTGAAGAAAGAATAAACTAGAACAATTATTATTTACCATTCATATCCACCCATTGACTATTTGCTATATATGTACATGGCATCAGATAAAAATGTGGATATGTATTTAAAATAAACCCAAGTTCCTGGGACTAAGTTCTAAGTATTGCTCCACTATTTTTATGTATAGCAACGAGTAATAAATAATATCATCAATGATTACAAATTGAGCAAACTTAATTCCCACACACAGAAACACATTAATATGAAAAAATTCAATAAATAACTTAATTTATTCAAAAAATTATTTTATTTTACCATCTTTTTCAAATGATTGTGGTATACAGTCACACTTGATATATATCATGTTTCGATAGATGTGATTCCTATCTAAATTAGTGCACTAAATAAAAACTCCATTTATACCTTTATATATAAATGAGGTAAGAGTATATCTATAACTCGTTAATATGAACCTTAGGAATACAAATATGTCATTAACTATATATAGTTAAGATTGTGTATAAGATGCTGTGGATGGTGATTTTTGTGGTGACTTTTAAAACAGTCACCAAACTATTTTTAGGGTTATAAGAGCACTACATCAGGGGTGGTGAACCTTTTTGGATCAACGTGCCCTTTTTTCCAAAGAAATGTTTAATGAAGTACAAACGTACCGTCAAAGAATTTTGACTTGTGTTTAGTGGAACATAATAAAATTAAATATATGCTAACACACACACAACTCAAAACTCTTTATTTACAACGAAAATTACATTTTGCACGGTATAGTAGTAACTATTTTAGTTATACGTATAATTCAAATTGAATTAACATTACAGTGGGACTTTTGTTGTAGCAGATTATAGATAACTTATATTACGATTGTAAGATGTTAGAAGAATACATGCCGAATTGGAGTCATCTGCTAAACGATTTCTAAGAGTCTTTAATGTTTTCCCTCTCTGAAAATAATAAATCGTAGGCATAAGCAGATGAAAATATTGTTGAAATAGCATGATCCAAATTCTTCAAAGAGTTAAATGTGTCTGAAATCGATTTTCATGTTTCCAAAATTCCACTATTAGCATTTTTACCTATATTGCTTGTGAATCTTTCTATTTCAATCAATTCCAACTTTGTCCTTGTTTCGATAAATTTTTAAATCCATATTAAACTAGACTGGAAATCAATCTCTCAGTTGCATTTCAAATTTTGTCAATTTCAACCAATCGAATTGGGACAAGTTCAGTTTAATAAATAAAGTCACACATCAAGGGTACATAATAAACTTGAACGTTTAGGGAAAATATCAATGAAAATTGCAATTAATCACTCACGTTTGTTCGTAATACCTCTTTATTTTGAAGTAAAATGACAACCGTTTTGATCGGTCACGTGCCCAAAATATTGTATCGCGTGCCATCAGTGACACGCGTGCCACTGGTTCGCCATCCCTGCACTATATCATAAGAGTTACCAAAGGGGAGATGCCAGCAGTAGCGCACACAGGAATTTTTCAAGGAGGGGTCCGGGGTTGAAAGTTCACCATTCTTGTATCATGTTATTTTTATTTTGTCGATTTTCAGGAACAAAACACAGTAAAAAACTAATTATTGACTAAATAATTAGCATTAATTAATAAAAATAATCATTAATAACAAATGTTTAATTAAATTTTACGTATTATATACTTAGAATTATAACCAATCGGAAAAAAATCAAGGGCTTTGGGGGTCCGGACCTCCAGGACCCTCCCCTTGTGTGCGCCACTGGATGCCAGTATTAAATCGTTTTAAAATTAAAAAAACCGTCAAATTTGGCGACATCCAAGACTATATTTTAACCCATCATCTTACCATCATATATGGTAATAAAGACACTGCAAAAAAGAACAATATCATTTAAA
This sequence comes from Trichonephila inaurata madagascariensis, assembly GCA_019973955.1. Taxonomy (NCBI): domain Eukaryota; kingdom Metazoa; phylum Arthropoda; class Arachnida; order Araneae; family Nephilidae; genus Trichonephila; species Trichonephila inaurata. The sequence continues at coordinate 52,785 of BMAV01013297.1, forward strand.
ATACGCGTTAAAAACATTGAAGAAAATAAAAGATTTTTATACTGAGAAGTGTCTCGTTTCGCCACCTTCCCAGAAGGAAATTGGCGATCTACCTCCACCCGATTCGTGCCACATTTCCATATTAGATTAAACCACCAGACACATGCGAACAGAACCCGCGATAGATCACTCACGTTACAAGCAAAACGAAATTAATAATAAGCGGTCCCGCCAAAGCAAGTCTCTATCTCCTCGCGATTACTTATTGATCCAAATGACTGGTTACGGCCAATTTCCTGGTAGGATATTTTGACTCTTTCCAACTACCATTAAGATCGCAGTCATGCCTAATGCAAATGTCACAGATGCTACCAGAGACGGCGGAATATTCAAACCGCTGAGTCTCCTTTCCTTTTGCAGGTTCATATGAATTTAATCACATATCGCACCGATGCGGCCTTGTTACCAGCGCACATGATCGGCCCGGTGGAGACTTGGCCAATAATTATGAATAATGCAGTGTTACATCGCGAATAAGTGACTCCCCGGAGATAAAGCAACGGGCGCATTATGTTAATTAATTGATGCAAATGTGACAGTGAACTGATGGAAAGTGTGTGCAATCGCGTGTTGGAATGTGGGGGTAATTTGTTAAATATGTTGGCGGTGTGACGGTTTTCTTTATTTAAGTGCAGCCTTTCCTTCTGGAATGTTTCGAATCGTAAATGGGTGTTCAAGAGAATTTGATCAACATTAGCAGAGTGTGAATAACATTAATTCTTGCTTACGTTCCAATTGTACTTTAGTCACTTTTTGTCGCCGTGCATGTTGCGGTTATGTGAAGAGTTTGCAAACCAACTAACGCGCGGGGGATTTTTTTTATTAAAGTTTAGGAAACCGAGAAAATCCGGTTTTCACGAAGAACTGAAAGTTTATTGCTGTATTTTCCATGTTAAAACAGATAATTTTTGGAACTTTTAAAAGCTAAGTACGAGTGTTGGCTTATATACGGATTCATTAGTCCTAAAAAAGAAGCGTTGTTCTGTATAAACGATTTTTTGCCTTCGGCCATGCGAAAGCGGATGGAAAATGTATACTAGTTACAAGTGAGGTTATAAGAAATAAAACTATCGTCATTGGAGTTTGGCGTTTTACTTTACAACAATTTGATTGGTAAAAATATTCCATCTGTTTTACCCTCTTGACAATATTTTTGTCCCTCATGGTGACATGTTAATTACTCGGTTACTTATTTACCGGATCCCCTCCCAAATTCAGCTTAAGTGGAGATATCGAAGTTTAGGTGCATTTTTGAAAAAATGGTACTCTCGTCTTAGCCTTTAGTTTGGAAACATGGGGGGTGATATTTTTTTCTCGTGTAACTAACTAATTTTATTTTTCTACTATTATTCATGAATGAAATTATATATTGTAATTTTTTTAAACTCTAAAGAAAAGATGAAATATATTGTATGAATGAACGAGATAAATGTTTAAATAATAAATAAAAAATATTATAGCCAAGCAAGGGAAATTTCAGCGTTAATATGTTTAAAAAGACAGAAAAAGCAATATTATTTTTACACCGCGGTATAGATTTTGTGTTGTAATAATTACGAAAATATTAAATTTTCTCAAATAAAGATTCTACGTATATAATACACTACACAATGAATCTCAAGTAAATTCTAAGTGCACTTTCATCAATTTAACCCACGTGAATGGACAGAGAGGGGTTTTTTTTTTATTCGGTGGTATTTTCTGTTTCAAATCTCTGCGTTTGTCCATGAAATACGACTCGTTGGACGCATTGGTTTCTCTTAAATATCATTTTATTAAAAAGTAAGAATTAAAAGTTATATTTTATGTTTACTTTTCTATTATTTTACACATTATAAAACAGTAATAATAAAGATATATACGTTACTTTTATTTTTATTTTATATTGTTCTTAAATGAAAAATAACTAATTGATGAATTTTTGTTTAACATTTTTTCCTATTTTCCTCGTCAATAACTCCACTATATTTAAGATAGTTTTCATTGCATACTTAAAATAATAGAGTCTTCTTATTTTACACTTACTCAAAAAAAAACTCAAAACTGGTAACAGGATTTTAAATTTATGAAAAACTGAAAACAAGTTTTGAAATTTCAATCGATTTTTGCAAGCTTAGTTATGTGTTTTTTGTTTCAATCGTACAAAAATTTTCGGAAGAAATAGAATAAAAAAATGTTTTATGAATGCTATTTTTATATTACGTAATAAATATTCAGGAACGAATGAAAAATGTCAGGAAATAATGAACGTATATTCAACATGCTTTCTTGAATACTTTTGAATAGGACTACATTAAAAATAACATCAAAAGAGCCTCTTAATTTCCCATATATTTAACTTCACAAATAACCCCCTCCTCTTGTTCTGATTATACATGGCAACCTGCTACGATTGTGTTTGCATTTTAAAGTTAGTGCTTAAATTTTGCTTTTTACTGAACTATATTATTGAAAATTGTAATTCAAAAAAGAAACGCAAAGAAAATTTAAAATAAATCCAACTATCTTTGTGTTTTCATTTATTATCTTTTAACCGTCATTAATAGATTCGCAAGGAAAAAAAAATTCACTCTCGAGTTGCAATAGTAAGCTTAAATTTATATAAGCCCTATTATTTGAAGTGTTTTTAATTGATTATACCCATGTGTAAGTTTTTTTTCTGTAAGAGGAATTAAAACATGAAATTAAATAACTTCTACTTTGATTTCAAGTTTTCTACAAATGGGATATTTCTTTCTTTAGTAGGTTTCAGCTTTTTAAATTAATTTCTCAAGAAGGATTTCATTACAAATTGCTTTTTGTAGAAAATTTTCTGCACTGGATTCTTTTGAGGAAATCTCTATAAATAAAACTTTTGACAATATTCATCCAAACAACTAACAAAATCATAATTCAATCACATACGGAAATATTATCTTTTACGAAGTTTTCTTCTGCGATTGCATATACATATATTTTTTAATTGTATTTTTCAAGAAAATCTATTACAATGGTACGAAATGCAACTTCAAAAAGCATTATTTTTATAAAACCTTTACACTAGTTCCTAAGAGATGCCAAGTTAAAAAACGTTATATATCTTAAAAGCTTATAGAAGTTAATGAATTTCAATACAGTGCAATACTTCTAAAATGCAGTTTTATTACTATTATAGAAAACAAATTTAAAAATCGGAGTAGAAGGTTCCATTAGGTACTCAGAGAGACTTAACATTTTTCTTTGATATCCGGAAAACAAGTATTAATACAAGTTTTTTGAAATCTCTTTCTAAATTTATGGAATGGAAGTTAACACAATAAAGAACCTGAAGTAGTATATTTTCGAAAATAATAAAACGTATCAGAAATGTGATATGGAAGAAATAAATAATTTTATATTGAAATACATACATACATATATATAAGAGATAGTTTTCAAATGTTTTGACTTTTGAAGAAAATTTTAATCAAATACACATTCTAAATTTTAGAATTTCAGGATTTTAATCATAGAATAAAAAAAATGACCATATAAACTGTTATGCTCATAAAAATGTAAGTTATTTTGATTGAAGCAAAAAATTTATTATTATGAAGATAGCTAATTTTCCGAATAATTTTTTAATGCTATTCTATTACATACAGGGTAAAAATCTTTGGATTCTAGAATAACTATTTTTATTTATTCACGTTGATACAGTTTAAAATAGGGATTCAAATACGTCACAACTAATCCCAGAGAGAGAGAGAGAGAGAGAGATGTAATTATATTACATTATTACTTATTAAGTTAAGACACACACAAAAATAAGTTAAGAAATAACAATATTGTCACGAAAATTTCGAATTCTGTTCGCTTCTCTGCTGATAAGGTATTAAGACTAGAAGAACAGAGTGCCAAAGAGAACACTCTTCCATTAAAATTTAAAGAAAAAGAGTGACTTTGGTGATGAATTTTAGTCACCAGAGGTTGCCAGCTCTCCAAGTTTAATGACTAAAATATGCGTTTTCTGAAAAAAAATCAGATTTGTGTAGGACAGTGGTCGACAAACTTTTGAAGAGTAGAGCCAATTTGTAAGGAAAGATAACTAAGGTATCAAAGAGCCATTTACACAAAGAGCCTTTTATATAAAGAGCCACTTACACAAAGAGCCTTTTATATAAAGAGCCTTTTAAATAAAGGGCCTTATACGCATGCGCAGGAGGGGGAAACCTTCGGTAGCAGTCGCGATCAAGACTGTTGCACCCCAATTAACATTTTCTTTTGCAATATTTGAAAAAATTTTATACAAAGTAACATTTTCCTTCTTCCAAAACAAGGAACTTCTGGAAATTTTTTTTTCTGTGATTCAATGCTAGAACCGCCAATGTCAAAATATAACATTTGAAATGTCGTAAAAATGTTCCTTCGAATAGTACCTTTAGAACTTTTGTCTGAAATTTCGCGTTTACACTAATAATCAAAATTAACTTTGACTGTTACTGCATATAAAAATGATGTCAATTGTATTTATTAACCCTTAAACCCATGACACAAAACGCAGAATATGTTTTTCTCACTTCTGTTGGGGGTTTATATGTATCTCTTGCTGATATTCAAAAGTGCTTCATAACTCAGTATGCGAATAAGCAAACGTTGCTGGAAATCACTTAAAAGTGTATTTTCTCAGAGCGACATTTCTACTAATAAATAAGACTTTTACTATTTTAGAACTAATTTTAATATTTTCTCTGAGCAGTTAAATGTTTAATTTTAGGCTCAACTAATGTAAATATTTTCAATAGATAATTATAAAGGAGGGGGAAATAAGAAAACAATTTTTAGTACATATTTTTCTTAACAGTTTATATAGCTTGAAATCTAAAGAACCGCATCCAGCTACAGGTAATTATCAAAATAATGGAAACACCTTAGATTTATAAAGAATCCTTTATTAGCATGGTATAGGACAGCCTTTGGCATGGCAATACAGCTTGAATTCACCTAGGAATCGATTTATGCAAGTGCTGAATAGTGTTTAGAGAAATATTGTACAATTCTTCATGGAGATATCGTGTAGGTTCTCCGATAGATTCCTGTGGAGGATGTGGATTCCGTATTGAAAGCTCTAAAGATCATAATAGCGCAATTATATTGAGGTTGGGTGACTGTGCGGGCTAAGGTAGATGTTTAACTTCATCCTCGTGTACATCAAACCAAGATTGTACAAGTCCCGTTGCATGGATGGTGCATTAGCATCCATCTTCTGCAGGAAACAGAGTTTGCATCATACGATGGACCTAGTCAGCTGAATTTTCTCTTTGCTTCTCTCTAATGATCCTTCCTTTCAGGATTACAATAGATCAAGCAAAGAACCACGACTAGGTTGCCCATATCATGACAGATTCACCTCCATGCTTGACAGTTGGAAGGAGGCAATCACGATCATACGCTTGTGTAGGTATCCTCCAAACGTGCACCTGTCCTGTTGTGGGGAAAGTGTGAAAGTCATTTAGTCTAACCGTATTACTTTCTTCCACTTATCAATCGACCAGGTTTTGTGAGTGTGACACCACTGTAGACGACGTTTGATATTAACATCTATGACAAGTAGCTTGGGAATTGCTGCTCTGCCGTAAATGTTCTGTTTATGAAAGTGCCTTCTAACTGTAATCAATGACACTGTAGAATCCAGATGCTGATTGAGCTTTGTGGTCATTTTTGCTGAAGTTGTTCGCTTTTTAAACGTAATCCGCTTTAATATTCGTCGGTCCTTTTCACTGGGCTTCTTTTTCAGCCCATTATTTTGCTTTGCCAAGCTTGTCTTCCCTCGCTGTGTGTATGCTGTCCTGACTTTAGACACCGTACTTTCAGAAACGTCTAAAAGTTGACATGTTATTGGTCACACTTACTCCAGACAGACGGACTCCTACATTTTAGCCTCTGAAAATCTGAGTAAAGTTGAACATGCTATGGTCACACTTACTCCAGACAGACGGACTCCTACATTTTAGCTTCTGAAAATCTGAGTAAAAGTTGACATGTTATGGTCACACTTACTCCAGACAGACGGACTCCTACATTTTAGCCTCTGAAAATCTGTAAAATTGACATGTTATGGTCACACTTACTCCAGACAGACGGACTCCTACATTTTAGCCTCTGAAAATCTGAGTAAAATTTGATATGTTATGGTCACACTTACTCCAGACAGACGGACTCCTACATTTTAGCCTCTGAAAATCTGAGAGGTCCCACGTTTTGCGCTTTTGAAAAAAAAATCCAAAACTTAATTACTTCAATAAAGCTCTACCACATACTACCAGAATATATACATTTCTATTTTTTAAAACACTGGTAGCTATTATTATATTTTAATGCTTACGTAACAGCATTCAAAAATGTCACTTTAATTCGCAAGTGTTTCCATTATTTTCATAACTACCTGTATACGAAGAGTCGTATGTGGCTCAAAAACCGACGTTTGCCGATCCCTGGTCTGGGATGATTGTTTGATTTGAAAACTTTCGAAGGTCCTAAAAGACTTTCTGCATCTTATACAAGGAAAATGTAGGAAATTAACATTGGAGAAGCAAAGATTGACAGCGATTGTGTATTTGATTGGTTTCAGGCGATATTGTGACTACGGATATGTATTCCTGTGTGAAGCCTAAATTTGCTGTTAATATACATGCGCTAATTGTCTCCATGATAAAAGTAAAGTTGTTGTATTTAATAGAGAGCTTTAGAATAAGGTACGATGTTCTCCAAAACTCCTTGTTGATTGTGTGCAACTTTCCTTATTTGAACGACAATCAACCACAACACAATATTATATTTAATCACAAAAATAATTATTCCTTTCTCTCTCTCTCTCTCTTGAGAAATTAAGTATACTCTATATTGTTTAATTATATAATTATATTAACTTTATTTATAATTTTTTTTATTAAAATTTGCTGCATAACAGCGATAAATACAAATAAAACGTTTATTCTTGTATTAAACAGACAGTTTTAATCTGCTTTTTAAGTTGATAAATTAAACTGAATGTTGGTACTCTTGCGTATTATACAGTCGACCTGCTTCATCAAATCAAAAGATGTTGCCAATTCAGATAAATGTCACCAAATGCTGTCATTGTATTGTGTTCAGAAATGCAGAGGAATGGCTACAACTATTAGTTGCATATCGCGGCATTTGGCAACGTCTTTTGATTTGATGGCATTGGTTGACTGTATAATACGTACGTGCAGAAATGTTTCATTTTTAGTGGTATTTTTTTTAAATACATTTTGCCATTCAATTTCCATTATACTGAATGCAAAACCATAAAACTCAAGAATGGATACTGATTTTCTTGGTACTAGATTTATTATGTTTAAACATAAGAGTTTGGTTAAGAATTTACATGTCCTTTGACTGTCGAAAATTGTATTACAAGAAAATGCCATCCAAGATTTCGAAACCAGTTTAGACAAATATTTTGAAAATCATTTTTCTTAATGTTTAAAAATAATACAGTCAATTTCTAACTAATTAAGCAATTCTAAATTAGTCTCTAAGCACTTATAGTATTTAAAAGGCAATTAAATTTTGTTACTATTTATTACTGTCGCCAAACAGAACATGTCTTGGATACAGATTTCAATTTTAAGTGCTAAATGTTGAAACACGCTAATTTTTTGATCACTGAATAGATTGCTTTGAAATATTAAATTGAATATTTTGTTTTTACTGTTGCAAAATACAATCGAAATTATAATTTATCATTTACATCATTCAAGGAAAATAATTATTTATTAGTTTGAATCGAAAAATGCATGTAGCTTATCTTTTTAAACATTATAACAAAATTAGTTTTGAAATTAGTAGTTATACAGTACAAATGTTACTTTTCTAAAATACGGCTTAGAAATGTATTCATTTCACAATTGCGCTTAAGAAATAGGAATTAAACCTTTCCAGGCACTTTTTGGAGAGTAGATTTAAATTAAAGTATATATTTCTTTTAATACGTTTATTTTTGTACATACTTTTTCATTATCTTGGTGAAAGTTATATTCGAAAAAATAGTAATTACAAAATTTCAATAAAATATATTTTATCTCATTTATACTAAATAGTTTTAAATTAGATGAAATTCTGTTTTAAAAGATACAATTACACAATTAATATAATTAAACAATACAATAAGTCCAGTATTATTAAGCAATGTTTCAAGTTGCTATAATGTATCTTTGACTTTGAATTATTTGCACAATTATATGCTTCTATAATAATATTTTGCCTATATATATAGCTAAGAACTCTGTATAGATCCTAAACTAGGATTTTTGAAATAAATAATTTAGAAATGTATTTACTCATACTTTAAAGTATCAGAGTAGAGAAATTTCAACAACAACAAAAAAACATTAGCTGTTATTTCAATTGATAGTAACTCTAAAAATAATGGGAATTTTCAAAAATTCTAGTTCTATGTAGGAAAGTCTTAGTTATATTAAGGCAAAGTAATATTATATATGCATTTTCAAAAAAAAAGAAAGAAAATGTTTTGGAAATGATATTTTTCTTCATTTTGTGACAAAACAAACTACTTTTAAATAACTTTTAATTGTAATAATATTCATAAAATAGTTTTATATGTATATTCTAATTCAATTGACACTAAATATCAAAATCAATTATTCATTTCTATTCTTTTACAATATCCCGGTTTCGAAAGTAGTGTGAAACCTTAAAAAGTAAGCTGTCATAATGCAAATCAAAGGGAACTACCAGGAGGAGGAATGCCCAAAGGAAGCTAGCTCACCCGAGAAGGGTTTAGGGCTGCAAACCGATCCCTCGGGAAACAACCACTCCCATAACTACTACCCAGAGCCAGATATCAAAAGACCTAGGAGGATACTCCTAGACTCTTATAATCTTCCTTAACTATTAATTTAATCACTCTCCGTGTGGCGAGTGACCATTTATTTTTCTAAATTCTCTTTAATTTATTTTTCTATCTTGTAATTTCTTAATTTTAAATTCTACTTTGGTAACCCACACAGGCTAGTTTTCTAGACCCCTCCCATTTGTTAATTTGCAACGCTTCAGTGCAACCTACTGAGTGCCATCAACCAATCATAGCAGGGCCTTTCAGCTCACTCCAGGACATTCCCGCCGAAACCGAAGTAACGACCCACACAGTTCCAGTAGCCACACCACTTCGCCACGTCCTAACAACCAATCATGACTCTCTCATCCAGCCAGGCCCTTTCACATCAGGTTAATTTTTTTAAAAAATAATCTTTCATTTTCAACTTTTTGATATGCTAGCGCCCCTCCCCACACGTAGTTATCACCACCACCCCAAAGGGAGGGCGTGCCCCATAGTTTGAGAAACGTTGTATTAGACCCATGCAGGATTGTAAAGCGAATAAGATGAAAAAAATATTGCCTTAAGATATATTTTTTATTTCTTATCACAACTATCGATTGTAAAATTTTAACACACCTCTCAGTGGAACGAGATTTTATAATTTCGTTTAATTAGAAGGAATTAAACTCAACGAAAAATTCAAAGGAAGGAAATTGTTTAAAAAAAGTGAAGTCTCGTTTCAGTCGTTCTGAAGTTCACTAAGTAGCGACAAGACTGAAACAAGCTTTGCGTCTGCCTCTTTTGAGTTTCCCCTCCGAAGACATCGAGAATCGGAGTTTCTTTAAACGTGAGCAAACCCCCTAAAGTTCGGGGTTGTGAGTGGTTAATCAAAACATTCCATTTAGACCATAAATCACGCGAAAACGCTTTCAGGAAAAAAGAAACGGTAGAGATAATTTATTTCCTCTTCTAGAGTGAATGCTGTGTTATTTAATTATTTTATAATTACCGCAGGTCAAAGTAAATTGTGTTTCTAAGAGTTTAGTTGTTTTAAACGTTCTGTTTCAAATTATTAGGAATTGTGTGTTGTTTTTTCGAAAGAGTGTATTTTATTCTACTTAAAAACAATAAAATATTTCTTTGTTCTAATTTAATGTATTATTTGATATTCATACTATTGGAATAATGAGTTTGTATGTAAAAAAATAAAGATATTTCTCTTTTTAAAAAAATCGTATATTTAATTATAGTTAAGTTTTAGACC